>WEKY01057823.1:0-21317 GCA_013390045.1 Picathartes gymnocephalus
ATAGATATACATATATATATATCCTGATCACATTCCTGTCCTCTCCTGAGCTCTTAATGGATGAAGTCTTTCCTCTCCATGAACAAAAAGAGGTTTTTATATAAACAGTTTGGACATATTAGGCTGTACAAAGAAGGGAAAATACTGCAACATTTCTTCCATTCTGGTTTCTCCCTTCTAGAGAATTGGGCACATTCACTCGGAATTTATTCAAGCTTCCAAACCAAATCAGTTTCAAAAGCCTTTGAGTCTGTGTAGGCCCTCCTGTTTTCAATAATGCAGCAGGAACACTATCAGCCCCTGATGCTTTATTGGTCCTGAGAACTGTAATTGTCTCTCAAAGCTCCTCAAAATGTGGTATTTCTACAAAACAGCTGAGCTGTCTGGATTACAGCCAGTATCTCTTTTTTCCACCTCACTATTGAAAAGTTCACAGTATTTTCTCTATTTCTTTAAAGCTACACTGTAATTTCTACTTTCATCCTTAATCCTGCTCACTCATTTCTCCACACATGGATATTCTTGTAAAGTGCATTCACATTATTAATATCTCTCTTCTCCTCTGTCATCTCTATTGTGTTTTATTATCTGACATCTTTTAACTCATCCTCCACCTGTATTGTAATTCTCAGCATAAGTTGCCTTCTCATTCTGAGAGAAACAATTGTCTCTGCACAGCCCTCTCAGCCCCTATACACAGAGTTTCAGCTGCAAGTTTCCTCTCTCTGTTTCTAAAAAAATCTCTCATTCACTATCAACAGGTTTCTAAAACCTCAAGCCTGATCTCAGCTAAGATTAGCAACATCTGGCGTTTCTGGAAATGTCAATTATTTTGTCTTGTGTGATGGGCTCATGAATTTTGCTGTGTTGTTTGCATCTTTGACATCATACACTGAGCAACAGTCTCAAGCCTCTTTGGACATAACCTTGTCCTTCGAATAAATGAAAGTGTTAGACTGACTGACATCAACTCCCTTTAATCTTACAAATGTTCTACTGCTCTTCACAACTGTTAGATATTGCAGAACTAACTCATCTGTAGTACTTGACATTAGAAGATCACCCAGAATTCTTTCAAATTCCACACAGGATGCAGTTTTAATTTCATCACAAGGCAATTATTTCTAATGTAAGTTCATACAAATCATTATGAACAAAGCAAACTCTGTTATCCTTCTATTCTGGGAAAAAAAAAAAAAAAAAAGAGAGAGAAATTTACTGATAGCTTCAAAATCAAGAACTTCTGAACCCTGTCCCTCATGACAAAAACTTTACCCATTTCATGCCTTTGAGTCTTTTCATCTCAATGTATTTCTGAAGAGAATTTTGTACTGTGGCTTTTTGCAATGACAGGATGCTATGGAGGTCCAGTCCTTTCTCTTAACACTTCTTTCCTGTATTACAAAAATTGGAGGTACTAATTTTTCAAACAATCAAGGCAATGTAGGAGACTTATGCATTTCATATCATTTGGAGGCTTTCTGGCTACATCTCAGGGAGCTCAGAAGTTTCATGCTCCCAAATCCCTGTCCTCTCCCTGTACGTCCTCTATCCATAGAACTGACTTACTGGGGACTTTTTTGTTTGAAGTTTTTTTCCAGTGTTTAACTGAGTTTTATTTGTCCTTTTTCCTACAAAATATCTGACTTAAGAAACACTTCTGACCCCATGTATCCTTGCAAACATTGTTCTCGCAGTCACAGAAGCACCTTCCAGAACATCACAGATATGCAATGCATCTTAAAGGACATTGATGCCAAGTGTTTGTGAAAGCCAACTTGGATATAGTCTGAAATGCAACGTGTTCGAGTCAAGGTTCACAAAATGTTTGGATATGAAACAGTCTGGAGCAAGAAAGTGACAACCTTGATCCAAAGATATTTTCACATCATTCTCCTTGGATGCCACAAATACACCAGGATCCCTTTATTCTCCCTTGGTGGAAAAGGCACAGATCTGCATGAGTATCCCACAAGGAGGAGAGGGGATGTTTCAGACCTTTTTATACATGAATCTGGGTTTAGAATGAAAAACCAGTGCATGCCTACACCATTGTGCCCAGCTGAATGCAAGCAGACCGGTTCATTTCAGCATCATAATAGATCCTTTAATGCTCATTGCTGAAGTAATTGTTTCTGTTTCACAGGACAAATTCCTGCAGTTCCAGAGACAGGAGTTTAATCCTGGCATTGAGAAGTTCAAAATATTCGCTTTCAACCTGTCCATTTTCTTGCTACGATCATGTTTTGACCAATGAAAAACATATGAAATCCTACAGTTTATTTCCTTTTCTTTATAGGATTATTATTTTTTTGCTGTCCTGGTGCTTCAAATGAGACAACTTCTGTGAACCTTGTTTGGAAAGAGACACCATGTGCTTACACATCCCAGGAGTCCAAATTGTTCTGATGCTACACTTAAGGTTCTTCATTAAAAACAGCTGAACACAAATGGAAAGGATTAATGTCTTTGTTCCTTAATTATTAGATCAATATCTATACATAGCTGAGATTATTTAAGTGGGCAGAAGCCAATCTTTTTTTTAAATGATAAAAATGTTTTTAGGCCTAAATTCGTGTAAGCAGAGATGCTGACAAACTGGTTTGAATCACTTCTATTTATAGTTGGTCACACCTCTTAGTTCCTGAGTTTTGGGAAAGCAGCACTTACTGCAAGAGGTCAATGCACTCAAAATGTTCAAATCATTTTAAATCTACAGTTCTCTGAATTCCTTATGCTGAGGAAAAGCTCGAGAACAACGATTTTCAATTGTGTATTTCACCTCAAAAAGACTGGGCAAGACCCCTTGAATACTTCCTCTCTTTGCATCAAGATATGAAGCAGAATTATTATCTGACCTATTTGTACAAAAACAATAGAAAGGGAGCAATTCTTTGCTCTCTTCCAAAAAAGCAGCCTGGGATCCCAGCAGAGCCAAGGGGTAACTCACAGTGATCTCATCGGCTGAACTGCGCTGACACTTTCCCTGCCAAGAGCAATTCTCTGCAAAGGCACTTCCTGGACAGATAAGGGTAGAGAAGCCCACTGAGAATGTTGTTATTCCAAAGGCTATCTGGTGAAACATGTGGATGTTGAACAACTCCTGGAGACCAGCTCAGGAGCAGGAGGCAGCTGGAGAGAGAGAGCCTTAGAATCGGCACCCCAAGCTTTTGTTGCAAGCCCATGCGACAAATTCACATTTTCTCCCTTCTCAGGGAATTTTTTCCCTTACAAATCCATTTCTCTGGAATATGATGAGAGCTTCTATGAACAGGTTTGGGCAAGATAGGCCATGATGAAATAATTATTGAGTTTACAGTGTTGGTACAATCTTTCCTATATATTTTTAAGAGAGCCGGAGCAAGGCTGTATAATGAAAAATTGACTTATAAAAGTGTCATTCAACAGCTCTTTATTCACAGTTGTGATCAATGTTAAGTCCTTGACAAAGACAGAACTGAAATTCTGTGGATGATTTGTGCCTACAACCAGTAGTGTTCTTTAAAAGTTGTTTATGTATAGAAGAGTAACCAGGAACAAAAGGGAGGCTGAGAAAAGTCGCAGTAGTTGCTTGAATATTGTGTTTTCTCTTCTAGAAAGATTGAACAACTTTTTCATAAAGAATTGTAGTGTCTATTAAAAGTTTAACAGGACTTTAGACAGCAGTTACAAATGCCTACATTTGAGGAATTCTGGGACACTTGTTGCTCTTTTCAGGTTTTCATCCCCAAGCTTGCTAAGGATGGCTTCGTCCTTCCCGAAGCCCCCTCTCTGTTAAGCCAGCCAGCCTCCATTTGCTTCTGCAAGCATCATTTTCCTACTAGAAATGATGTTTTTATTACTCTCCTATCACGCTGAGCAGGGGGGGATATTCCTTCTCCAACAGCTGGAGTGCAAGGCCTCTTGCCCTGTGGGGATTTGGCAAACCAGTTGCAAACTCAGTGGAGCAGGGAGCAAGAGCTGCAGAGAGGATGTCTTGACTGTAATAGCACACAGATCGCTCCATTCCTGCAGAACTAAAACCAGGCCACTGTTTTGCTGTTTAAGAGACAATAGGTCTCTTTCTCCCCTCCTCCCAAACAGGCCAGGCACAATAGCTCCAAAATGAAAACCTTTTGTGAGTGCATATTATTTGGTTTCAAGCTGCCTGGAGTATAATGATGATTTTTTCAGCTCCTCGCAGCAGCTGCCAGCATTTCTGTGCAAGGAGATGGGAGTACTGAATATCTTTGTGTGCATTATTTGCTATGACTTTTAATTTATTTTTTTAAAAAACCTTCAAAAGGCTTCTTAGGAAATTGCTGCCAGCCCTCCTGGTAACCCCAATGCATTTTCCTTATGGAAGGAAGTTCAGCAAGGAAAGCCACCACTTGGATTTTGAGAACACTGACCTATTCTGTGCTACAACAGAAACTTGCAAAGCCTAGGGAGAGCTCTAGAGAAAGAACGAGGAGTGGAAAAAAAGCCTCTCAGAAACAATAGAAAGGGTCTTGTCAGATTCACACAAGAAATACTGTTACTCAGAAAAGAGTAAAAATCACAACTGATTTGTCTTCCTCTCATCCTTCCCCCCACCTCAGTCTTTTTCTGAGAGACGGGCTCCTGGAACTCACCTTTTATGCATTCCTTGGCTCTGGCTACAGCCAAGTGTGAGTAAGCACTAATGCAGCTCCAGTATCTGGCTACATAAGTGGTTCTGCAAGGCTTAAACTACTTTTTTTGGGGTAAGGAGGGCAGTGTCAGTCCTCTTTTGGCATCTTTGGTAAGTATTAGCTAAGAAAGAAATAAAATACAGCGATTTTCTTTTGCTGTTGTTTATTTTTGCTAAGTTTTATTTGTTGTACCACATTTTTATAGAGGCTTCTCTAATAACTGAATCACTTCACTCCCAGACAGAACAGAACAGAGCAGGGACTTCACTGGCTCAGCTTTCTGCCATTCCAGAAGCATGGGACAGGTGGGATTTTGGTTTTTGGCACATGAATCCTTTGTCAATGACCGGACATCTGCCTTGCAGGTTGCTGACCACTGAACCCAAGGGCTGCCACTCAACCATATCTGCAAAGGCTGAATTAGAATCCCCCAGAATTTAATCCTTTTGAATAAATTGTCTCACTTGACTACAAAAAAACTTTACAGCAAAACTAAGGCCGTACTTACAGCATGGCCCAGGGATCAGAATTCTGCCTTGAGGTGAGGCTGACCCAGGCTGATGATGGAGTGCACCTCTAGAAAACACACCTGTATTTTTTGGCACTAAAACTTATGGTTTACCCTTCATAAGGTTTATAAACCTTATGAAGGGCAAACCTATTGCCTCAATTTGGTATGTCAAAATGAAGCAGAACTGTTTCATTCTGGGGAAAGGAAGAAGAGGATTGCAAAGGACTTTTAGTTCTAGGTTTGTCCTGCTTGGAGAGTAAAAAGGAGAGAAGGCAAACCCAGAGTGTTGCAATTCCCACCTTTCACAGCAAGAGCAGGATCTGAGAGTGTTCTGGCTCAGGGCACTGCAGTCAAACTCTCTCCATCTTGTTGAGCCCCAGGCTGTGGTGGATTTTAGCTCAAGCCCAGCTGTGCCATTTTCGAAGTTGATCCCCAGCAGCCATTCCCAGTGTTGGCAAGCAAGGGAGCAGAGCTGCCACTATTCACTGTCACAGCCTCAGCCAGGGGCCTCCTGCCTTGTGATTGCTGATTTCAGTTCATTTCTCTGATTTACAGTTTCCTGATTTGCAGGTTGTTAAAATACTTGTAAAAAACACTGGTCTGGAAAATGTTCCTAAATAATTATGTTGATGACTAAAAATCAGGCTGAAAGGGCTTTAATTCATAGCAGCTTATACAATAAGGGAGATTTAGGGAGAGTTTTTATTCTCGACTCATATTTTTAATGTTTCATTCATGTTCATATCCTGTACTACAGACCCCAAAGTGAGTTTATATGGCTAAACTCTCCTTCTATAGTCAGAAACTAGTTCATTCTCTGGAAAAGCTTTCTTAGGCAAGTAAATTTTTCTCTCTGAAAGTTAGTGCTGTGTTTATGTCCTGAAGGGCTTGTGGGGAATTGGAGTATTTTCCCGTTTGGAAGGGGATTGTGGGAATTGGAAGGCAGGTGTTTAAATAGGGTGTCTAAGCACCAGTGAGAAACTGAGGTCGAGAGGTGCCCCTTTTAATTATGCAAATAAAGGTCACCACTGAGGCTGTGCTTGGGGATTTGTGCAGAACAGCCTGGCACGCCCTGGATCTGCACATGAGTGAGACACAGCCAAGACTACTCTGAGTTATACCTTTGGTGTTGAGAGGAGAGAGATCTGTGGCCATTAGCCCTGGCTAATATTTAGGCCTGCAATGGTGTCATCTCAAGTTTCTTATTTAACCAATCCCAGCTGTGTCAAATTCTTCCTGCAGCAGAGCTGGAAGTTGGAATTAACCATTGAACCTTCCAAAATGTATGACTGACTGTCTCTATTGTAAGGTCTGGTTAGGACCACTTTGACATGTCTTCTGCTGGAAAATGTCTTTGTTAAAACTCTTCAGAAATGCATCTGTTTCTTGATACCAAGACAACTCAGAATATCCTGAATGAGGCCTGGCCAGGATGGAAGATGGGCTTTACCACATCCCAGGGGAATAAGTTCAGGCTGTTGTGAACTGTTTCTGGTTTTGTAATGACTCCCAGCAGGGAAAAGCTTGAGATTCACAATTTTTTGTCAATGAGATAAACGTTCTCTGCCTAACTCCGTTTGCAAGTCTTACATTATTTAAAGGCCTCGAAGAAGTTAACACAAGAACATGACTACATTCAAACAAGCTTCTTAGGTGGGATGGAGCAGTGTGTGCATTAAGGGAACGTGGATTACAGGAGTTTGCCCATGAGGTGGAGTAACAAACACCTTCATGCAGCTTTGCAGGCTGTTTGTGAGCCCCCATCAAGTGCACAGCACTGCCCCAAGGTGCCAGAGGCTCAGGTGGGAGTTCACTCATTTGGAGAGCCACAGAACTTCTGGAAGCCTTGCTAATAGAGAATTCCTGAAAGTTTGGAACTTGTTTCGCAGCTTAACGTGCTAACAGAAGCATTAAAAAAAAAAGGCCTCCATTAATTAGTGCAGGTGCCCGGTCTGCCAAGAGGAAGTTCTGAGGGAGGAGAGCTGATTTCAGCTGCAACCAATTACCTTGATGAGCAAAGCAAGGAGGGCTGTGAAAACACTGTCTCCTGGTGTATTTGAAAGTTAGATGTGCCCAACATCTGCTTTTGGCAGGACAGACCTATATGACATGAGCTATCCCCTGCTTTTACTTGCCAGACTCCTCTTTGTAGGATGGAGCATCCTCCATGTTCTGCTCCCAGGAAACATTTATCAGGCAACATTCTCTTTGTTTCACCCTTCTACATGTTATTACACCTCCTTGTGCACAACAAGGATGTGCTAGAATACTGTGCCAGCCATCAGCTTGGAAAATGGCACATTGAAGGAATGTCCTTTGGCACTGTATTCCACTCCTAAGAAAAAAATATTTCTTCTACTAGAGGAGTTGATGAAGCAAAGGAATAGCATCTTGATCAAAAGTTTTAATTGATTTTTAGTAGAATGCTGGTAGGAGATGACCTAGTTTTGAGAAGGTAGAAAGGATGTTTTAAGAATTGGCTTATCATGGCCTCATGATTATTACGGCTGCACAATGGAAGAGAAGAGCAACAGCTTACCATTAACTCAAGGTGAATTTGCAAACTAGATGCACATATTTCCAAGGGACAGACATGTAATGTGATATTTCTAGTGCCAAATAAACTGATCTGCTCAAACACTCTGGGATCAGCTGATTCTACCCTCTCCTTTAGCAATTTCCACAGGAGCAAGCAGTTTAATTTGTAATTATCTCCTTGTGTCAATTCAACTTACAGTTATCTCCTTGAGTGAAAGGGTGGGAATATGGAACCAGTCAGTTTTAGGATGGAGGTGAGGATCTTGCCAGTGAAGAAGAGAAGTCTACTCTGCTCTACCACAACTTTTGCCACTTATATGCCTTAAGGGACCCCTTAAGGAACTCCCAGGGATACAGCATAGATGGAGGTAGAGAGTTTTTAAAAGCCATTTCCACTTCATTAATAACGTGTGTGAATATTGGATTTTAGTATTTCCTCTTTGATTTTATGACTATTGCAGATTATTCAAAAAGCAAACTGAAAAAGTCATTTATTGCCTGGGTTTGTTTTGGTTTTTAAACCCGTTACACTTTAAAGCATCATGAAGAGTTCCAGATCATACTCATAACAACAAGAATGAGTTAAAAGAATTTGACTGCAAGTCTGAACACCCTATAAATGGAGGGCTGGGAGTCCATGTGGAGTTTAAGGTTCAAGAACCCAATGAAATTTTGCTGTAACTCCTGACTGAAGCATCTCAAGGGTCTGCCAGCTTTGCTAGGGCTGCCTGTCCTCTCCAGATGACCTTCCATTCCTGGACTGATGATCTCCTGATAAAAACATATCAGGTTAGCATCTTCCTGATACTTTGGGTCTTACTAGAAAACAGATGTTCTTGGAGTACCTGACAGTCTCACTTCAAACAATGACAGGAAATAGATATTGGAGAACACAGAAATAAGAAACCTTTGCTTTTTTGGTTTTTTTGGGTTTTTTATTATTGCACCTGATCATTCGCAAGCCTTTATACTGGGGACTAAGATTTGGGCAAGAATCCAAATTGGCTCTTCCTCATGAAATGCATTCTTCTGTTCCCACATGCACATTAAGGTGAGCATTAAGTCTGATGTCTCAGTTTTAAATCTCAATTCCCCTGCTTAGGTTCTGAGCCAAACATTTCCTGGGGGAGAGACAGGCACAGAGGATGAGAATCCTTCTTCCAGGGTACCTGCTTCCACTAAATGTGTGATGAAATTACAGATCACACTGGCTGTTTTGTCCAAGACACCAGCTAATTAAGCTGCTATGTGTCCCCACCTTGGCCAAGTACATGGTTTTGGTACAGCAATCTTCACTAAATACTGCCAAAGTGCAGGTGGCACCATGACCTAAAACTTATGCCTATGTCACCTGCATTTCAGAGAGCCATTTCTTCATGTTGCAGACTAGGTCTAGTTAAGTCATCATTTTTCTTCCCTGGTGCCTCTCTGCTTTATTTTAAACCAAAGGGTTTAAGTTCAAAATTTACTACAGATATTTAAGCACTATTTTCCCCCTGGCATGCTCCTCCAAACAGCCCTATTGACCTTTTCCACCCAGAGGCAACTGCATTTGACTATTTACATGATGTTTGGCAACTTAAAAATTGTAGTTTGAGTAGCTGTGAAACAGTCGAAGAGATTGTGCCTGTTTAAGGTTATCAAATAACCTTTTAAAAGGCTATTCTTAAAACATGATGCTTCTGGACCTCAAAGAGGTTTTAATCCATAGGTATTCATATCTCTGCCACTGACCACTTCAATATGAACTGAACACACAATCCAAACAAGGATTAGATTTGCCAGTCAGGCAGTGGCAGTAAAATTCTGAAGTAAAAGTACTTCCAATGTGTCAGGCCACTCCTGCAATGGGAATTCTGCATAAATCATGGCAGTGCTCTGTGTCAGATGTTCTGTAGGAATAAAAGCCAAACTAAGTAGTAAGTGACTTAAATAAGGCTACTGGCTTGCTTCAAATTATTCCAAATTAAGTCCTTTTTTAACTTAAAACCTTTGGTTTAAAATAAACCAGAGAGCCATCAGGGAAGAAAAACCTGAGTGCCATGAAAAGTGAGCTCTGAGTTCATGGATATGATCCATTTTCCCCTTTTTCTTTCCACCCATTCAGGGGCCAGCCAAATGCATCTCTTACCTGGCCTTTCTTTACCCTGAAACTCAGAGTAATGGGAGGAACAGAGGAGGTGATGTGGCAGGATGTTTGTAGAAGGCTCTGCTGTCAGTGTCCTGTGAAAATATACACACACATATATATAATATATAAAAATATATAAATAGATATAGATATAGATAGACAGATAGATAGATATACATACAGGTACAGGGTAGTGATAGAGAATCTGGGCCTAAACAATATGTCTGGGTGGTATTAATATGGGATTTGCACAAAATCACATCTGTCCATTTCTTCTAAACTGGGGATGGAGAGATCCCTCACAGAAACACCCATATAACCCTCTCAGAGTATGGCACGAACATCTGAAGCCCCCATGACTACAATGTTTGTTGCTGATAGTTGCTTTCATCACATCTAATATTTGCTCTGAACTGACTGCTTCTAAGAACGTCACTCTTCACAACGTGTCTGGATATTAATCTTCCAAGCAGGAATTTAAATGGCAGAGTGGACCCTTCAGGCTAGTACAGAGGAGGTGATGCCCTGCCTGTTTTTAATTAGAGCTAGCTTGTTTAATGAGGTAATATTCTGTTGTGCTGGGTTATCTCTTGGAAGACAGGGCAGCAGGCGAGCTGCTGGGGAGGGACACTTGAAAATCATCACGGGCAGGCTGTTTAATGTTAGCACCATCATTCATCACCCGGGCTCTTTGGAGAGCCTGACAGACAGAGCACGTCCTGTGGGGGCTCCATCAGCCTCTGGCATGCTGCTTAATGCAATTTAGCCAGATGTATCAAAGCAGCAGGCAAGACCCTGCTATTTGGACAGCATTTACAGCATCCTGGGCAAATAGTCAGGAAATGTTCAATAATGTGCCTTGCACAAGTGTGGCAAGAAGCAGATTCTTAGAGTGATGGGTTGCCAAGAGAAATGCTGGCAGTGCCTCACTCCAGCTTTTAGTCACATGCTGGTTTTGTTGTTATTGTTTGAGGGCTTATTTTTGTAAGGGCTCTCTCAGTTGGAGGTTTCCAAAGCCCGGATTTAAGGTGTCCTGAACACGCCCATGTGGTTCCTGCTCTAGAGGATGAATGTGAACAGCAGGATCCCTGGAGCTCTCGTGGATCTGGGCACGGGGCCTGCTGGAGGGCTGGGGCACCTTCCCAGCAGACAGAGCAGGGCAGAGCTGAATTTGCAGCAGCCCAAACACTCTGCTCCCGATTCAAAAGGGATCAGTGGTGTTTGGGCAATCAGAGAGCAAATACCAGTACAGACAGGGAATTTAGTGGCGCCTCTGGCTACATCTCTAGGCTGCAGAATCCAGTCTGTATGCTGACAGCTTCTGTTTTGGAATATAAGAGGGGCTCTGTAGAGTATAGTTCAAGTACACCTAACTGTTGGACACCAAGATAATAATAATAATTCCCAAATTTTGCCATATGGACCTCTTCCCTAAACCCAAGTATACCCACAGACCTGCCTTTGGTTCTCACTGTGGGATATTGTGTCTGTGAGATCCCTCCATCAGTTACACAGATGGAGAATTGCTCCCTCAGGAGAGCAGAGCCTGCAATAGGGACAGCAGGTACCCTGGGGAGAATGGGTTTCTGCTCTTTCTGCTCCATGTCCTGCTGCCCAGAGAGGTGGCCACTGCCACCAGCTCCCAGAGAAACCCTGCCCATGGTTCGTGTGGGTGCTGAAAGCAGATGGGGTGCTGGTGTTTTGCTGTTTAAGTCTACAGCTTATTTGCCAGCAAAGGAAGAAAAGAGCATGGTTAAAGCACTGTCCTGTGGGCTGCTGGCAGAAGTTGTTTAACTTCTAGAGGGGGAAAAGTTCCAGTGGGCCTGGAAAAAGAAGAGTTGTGATATGTATTTTCAGCCCTAAGGCCAAAGCCTCATTAAATTCCCAATGCAGAAGCAAAGCTGTCCTTTGCACCGATTTTTTAAATTATTGTGATTAGCAAAGCTCTACCCAAAACCAGTTTTCCGAGGAGACCCCCCACTTTTCCCAGGAGCCAGAACTGCAGCCAGGGTGAGGGACAGACACACAACGCAGACACCTCCCCATGTGCTGTGGTGTCAGCTTCACCTGTGAATTCAGCTTTGGCTCGGGGCTGCTGCATAAAGATGTAAAATCCATCTGGGCCTTGCAGTCTTGGAAAGCTCTTTGATGATGTTTCCAGCAACAGAAATGTAGCATGTGCAGAGCCTTGCATCCTGTTGCTAATAAGTCTGCTTTTACACTGCTCTGCTACACTTACTAACTTTCATTTACATATTTTTCCAATAATCTTTTAAACAAGTGGCTAGATGACCATAAATCCTGGAGAGTGAGGAGTGCAGGGTATGTTAGAAGAACAAGTGCTTGGGGCTCAGTTTAACCCTTCAGTCCCCACTAGAAAATCCAGGGCCAGAGCAGCAGTGTCCTGCCATGTGCCCAGCAGAGAAGGCTGGCAGGGAAGGGTAAATGCTTCAAAATGAACAGAATTTGTTCTTGTGCTATCCCAAAAAAAAAAAAAAATACAAAATCTAGTGCTGCTGCCAAGCCCCAAAATGCATATTAATGCAAAATGGAGAATTTGAAATGTTTTGCTAGCAAGTATATGCCGTGGTTCTGCATCGATATTCAGCTGTTCATGAAATCCCATCCTGGATTTAGCACCCAGGTTCACTAAACCAAAAGGCCTTCCCTGTCTGATGATATATGATGAGGCAAAGGAAATCTGGTATTTTTTTTAAGGCAGGACAGAATAGGGACAGCAGGGTGGAGTGTGTCAAACAACAGCACTATCCAGAGCCACAAAGTCCTATGACATAATAGGGGATTATTGGGGTATCAACCCTGAATTTCTAGGTTTGAGTTCTTCCCCCTACTACCCTTGGAATTCAGCCTCCTCACTCAGAGAAATGGTGACAGCTTGAAAGATTGTCCAATATTATTATTATTTTTTATACATATATACACGTAGTTGCTTCCAATTACCCAGGAATAACTGTTTCCTCTACTGAGCCAGCTGCATAGATGGCTGAACAATCTGTCTGTTCAAACATACTTCAATCAACTTTCTCTAGCTGATTTGGCAAGAATTTTTCTTCCCACAACTGGATCTCCTCCAGTAACAACTTAGACAGCCTTTTGACTTTGGGTCATGGCTGCGTGACACTGAATCCTTTCATTTGTGTCTCTGCAAGTAATGATGGGAAAGCCAAAGCACTGCCATGCCTCCGGTTGAGAAAGGACAGTTTAATTCTTTGTGCCACACATCCAGGTGTCAGCTGAGTTTACACCACAAAGCAGGATGGATTATCTCCAAAACAGGGGTTTGGACTGGCACTCAGAGGTTCCAGCCCTGACACACGTCCTGGATAATCACCTGTTTTTGCATCTGGATGTACGGAAGTAACTTCTCACCTCAGCAGGTTTCTGTAGGGATGATATCCTGTTATGACTGGAGGGATCAGTGTAGTGATGAGCATCAGGGGAAAGAAATCTCAGTTCCAGGCAACCAAGAAAGATCTGGAAACACATCTGCCAGCAGCAGTGAGGGTGAGTAGGAAGGGACAGTGCTGTCACCAGTCTGCTCCACCTTTCCCAGTCCCACCCTTTTGTGACAACTCTACTCAGGCTGTGGCTGCAAAGCCTATGAAAACCTCGAGGCAGGTTACATACAGCACATGCATTTTACATGTGCAAATTTACCCTGCTCTCTCTGAAACTTCAGTGTGGAATGACAACCATTCATAAATATTTCACATGTCCCAACTGAGAGGCTAGAAGAAAATGTGGCCTTGATTAGCAACTGTTAATCAATTTCCCTTTCAATTAAATCTTGTTGTTCCAAATACAGAGTGAGACCACTCAGTTTGTGATGTTCCCAAACCTTATGTTGCTGCTTGGCATGAAGAAACCAGACCTCAGCCTCCAAGGCTGTCATCCTAGAAACTTTCGCAAACAGTGAAATGCTGTTTGACAAAATCAGCACTTTTCTGCAGCCATTTCCCTGATGACTTAGGGCAATCTGCTGGGACTGAGTTTGATAAGGGCCCCTGATCTTAGTAATGCAGCCTAATCTCCAAAAGCTGGATTTCAGCACTACCTAATTACATTGGGCTCCTTTGCCTTTGCCAATCCATTATGTTGCTGCAGGCTCCAAAGATTTTGGTGGCATAATGACATCTTCAGACTTACCTTTATGTATTTCCAAAATTCCCATCCAATCCCATGTGCCAAAGCATATCATATTATATTAATTGCCAGCTGGCTACTTTAGGAGCACCTTCCTTCATAACTTCTGCTTTGCTTGTAATGATGAGATCTCTTGCAGATGCAGTTAATCAAAAAGATTACAATCACTCCAGAAACACCTGCATTGGAAATAAGTCTGGCTTTTATTACTATGAATTCCTACTGCCGACAAGCTCTGGGAGGAGAGAATGGGGGAAAACCCAAGATCCCTTTGCACAGCTGGAATATAAACGTGAAATTTTCTTTCCATTTATTTTTCTTCTGTAAATGGTTTAGCTGCTATTGATCAAGATTACCACCAAATAAAAATCAGAATCTACTAGCTTGTGGTGTTTTGTGTAACACACTCATAAAACAAATTTATGCCTTCACCATTGGAACAGGCCATACTTTTTGCTAGGATATGTACAGAACTGGAAATAGTGTTCATTGTCAGGGCTCAGCAAACAGACATTCAGGAGCAGGAAGGATCCTGTGTTGGGATTCCATACTGCACATGGAAGATAAAGTACTTTAGTGGTTCCCACAGTCTGCATCCTCTGCATCCCTTATGAAATTAAGGATAAATATAAAAGAGCTCATTAGCTCTTAATGGATAGATACAACAGGAAGCAGAGAAGTCAGAAGTATTAAGGGAGCAGAACAAAGATGTGTAATTCACTTCACGGTAAAAAGGCATTCCTAAAACTGTTGCAAACTCTTCAGTTAATATCCCTGTTGCTGTTAATCCCTTCTCTCTAACTGTTGGGTAGGTGCAAGCACAGTTTTTTCTGAGAAACATGAAGTTTTCAATAAAGCCCTACAGTGGTAAAGGTGACAGAGTGTTTCAAAATTCCAAGGTTCAGATAATCAAAGATCTTGGAATCCTGAAAACTGGCAAAACAAGAAATAAAACGCCATCCCTTACAGGAGATGGAAGGAGATCCATGTCTACCAAGGACAGAATGGCAAGAGTCTAAGAAACAGCTCAAGGCACATTTATTAAGGAATGTTAATTTATTGAAACCTGCAATAGTCTCACACTCTGGACACAGAACTTTTTAAAAATCAAATATTGCATTTAAAAGCCATAAAGGATGCTCACAATTTTTCTTTTTGTTTTTTGTTTTTTGTTTTTTTTTTAAGTAGCTGCCAAGTGCCGCTTCTACAGTGATATACCAGCAAGGAAAAATAAAAACCGAAATGTTTCCCTGTCTCAGGACTGAATTCTCACTGCACACAGAGTCAGTATGAAGTGGTTCCAATCCACAGCATCCTGCTCGCTCTCACTGGATAACAACCCAAACCCAATACACGCTCAAAGGAATGATTTAGTGGGGATAGTCTGTCTCACTGCTTCTGCAAGAGCTGCAGGAAAGAATCTCTCACACAAAAGCAGAATATGTAGCCCCTTTACTGGCTCTTGATAATAATATTTTCTTTTACCTTCTATAGGTTCTTAGCTTAGCTACCTTTTCAGATCCATAAACCATCAGAGGCTGTGCTGGCACAGTTACTGGCTGGTTTTAAACTGATATATTTGCCATGCATATCCATGTAACTTCATTTAAATAGCCTGGAATTGGTATTAGACAACTAGGAAAAGGAATGGCCCTATCAGAGAAGATGCTCCATTAATAGCAAGGTGACACTTCATATTTTGAGCAGAAGAAATGTTTAGGGCCAGATCCAGCAAACCACTTAGAGTTACCTACAATTCAAGCTGGATGTGTTACAGGTATCAGGATCCAAGAAGACAAGACAAAAACTCCTTGTAACTTGACAGTTTCTGAATTTTGCATTAAAGACACAAGAAGTAAAATATGCATAGAGTTTTAAGACCATTGGAAAACAGGGGAATGCCTTCTGTGACACGAGTAATGTTCCTTCTGGCCCTGGAAGCTTCCACAGGAGAGCTGCAGAACCCCCTTCCCTCCTTCCAGTATGAAATTGGAAGAGGTGAATCAGAAGGGCTAAAGGAGGACTAAAGAAGGTTTAACCCTGGGCAAAAGGAGGTTTAAAGTGCACTTCTCCCACTTCACCAGGTTTTATCTTCGAGGTGTGCTACAGAAGAGGCTGTCCCTGCTGTGACCTCTGGTTGTCTTTAGGAACAGGCCTGGCCAAAGGAGCAAAGCAGCACCACAGCACTCCAGGATGCTTTGGGCTGTGGAGCAAAACCTCAGCAAGTTGGTTAAATCCAGCCTGCAGGAACCTCGAGTAACCTGAAGTAACAGGAAGGGAAAAGCTTCAGACATCCTTTCCTCTTGGCCATTTCTCCTGGCAGCCTTTCAGAGGCCTCAGCAAGCTGGCTGAGGTCAGTGCTGCTGCTGAGTGACCAGCTCTTCACTCAGGGCATAACTCAGTGCCCAACACACGTTAGAAGTGGCAACACAGGGGTACTCACTACATGGATAAGTGTTCAGCTGTCACAAATGACCACTTATCCACTCACAGCCAAGCTCCATTTCTTCTTTCCAGAGCACTGTCAAGGTTGCATTACTGGGGAGTGTCTAAAGACAGGCTACAGGAACAGAAGGACTTTGCCTAACAGGAGATAGGAGGCCACTGAAGTAACAGTCATTGCTGACTTCAGTGTACTTAAGTCAGACTTAGCCTGTGGTTAAATATACAAGTCCTTTGCCCTTTAAGGCTTAAAACAAATTTGCCTTAAACTACTGCATTGGCTTACATTACAAGACAAATTATGAAAAATAAGTTGGCCTCAAAGCATAGTTTTGCTTAGCTGTTCTGGGCATGAACCGTTTCACTTGGCCTCTGTCTTCCAGACCACCTATCTCCCTCACCAGGAGGATGAAGAGAAAATAATCAAGAGGGGCTGGAGCCTATTTAGACAACTGGTCAGCTCCTTGCAAAGGGCTCCTTCTCGGGTAGAAGACAGAAGATCCACCACAGAGGAAAAACAAAGCCTGCTAAAGGCTGCTCGTGGTGCTGATTCAGTGCTCTGATGTTACTGGACAGAAAGGAGCAGGTTCGTGGGTCTGACCAGGAGCACGGTGTATGGTCAGGATCTCTGCCCCCCTTTTTCCTCTCTCCTCCTCCTCCTCTCTTTCTCTGGCTCTCACCTTGCCTTCTCCCTCATCTTTACTGCTACATTTATGGAAGTGCTGAACACACACAGAGTCTTGCACACTACAACTCTCATCGCACCAATCACTTGACAGTGATGATCCCAACACCCTTTATGAGATCTGCAACCAATTACAGCTGAAATCAATATGAATCCATCAATATAAGCTCTTGAGCTTTACAAGCATGGAACAGTGACAGGCACAGCCTGCATCTTTTCTAATAACACAATCTAGCTGACTCAAAAGGGGAACTGTATTAAAATACAATACTGCTACAGTATGTCATATATAAAATGTCATATATAACATGTCATATATAAGGTCATATATAACAAGAGGGAACGAACAAACTACAAAGATACCTCTATACAGGCATTATTGCACTGCTATTGAACAGTGCCTTTCAACAGCAAATCAATCACTAGTTCCTTTAAATGTACTTAGCTGCAGAATTACTGCATTTCTAATTTCTGTTCCCAGTATTGTCCCAGGATTGTGCTGCCTTCCCAAGCTTTGACAGCTCTGCAAAGGTGACACACTCCTCCTGATCTCATCAGCAAACTTTCAGTGGCTGCCTTACTGCTGCCTCTGTTGGTCAATCCAGGCAACTCTGAAATAGCAGACAGGGCTCACTGCACCTCACTCACATTTCATATGTGCCCTGCACTGGGTTCATGCCTAGACTTGAACTATGAAAAAAAGAAAAATTAAAAAAGAATTTATGATCTCATGAACCTTGAGAGCAGAGACCCTTGAGCATCTTGTGAATGACAGCAGCACTCTCAAGTCTGGATCCCAGCCCACATTTTCCATCCAAGAGGACTGAGCGATGTTTGGAATTACAGAGCAGGGGAATCTAAACTAAACCAGGTGTCTTCCCAGTTTTGCCAAAAAAATAGTTTGACACATACTAGCATATAAATAGATGGTTCTGCCAGATCAAACAATGATATATTACACTGACCACTCAAACAGCTCAACAATGAAGCAATTTTCAGAGGATGCGACACTTTTTTACTTTTTTAAATTGAAAATAATAAACAGATTGGTTTGTATTATCATGAAAAATGTGCTAAAGGGTAAGGTCTGTGAAGAAAAATCTGACAAGTCATAGGTCATAAAAGTTTCAGTTCAAGCTTGTTCATATTATAGTGAAATAAATTATTGCTGAAAACTTCTTTCAAAGAGTTCCTTTTTGATTGGATCTTGGTTTTAAGATGAGCAAGCACTTTAAATGTGAGCTATTTCCATTGTTTGTGAGCAATAAACATCAGGCTGAAAAGAAAAGCAGAGACCAGAAGTTATTCCCACTGGTGTAAAAGAAAAGCTGCAGTGTTTCCTTCCAACCACAGAACACCCTTTATCTATCTGTGATTATCCAGATCATCTGTCCACACACGGGCACATGGACAGGGAGTTCTCAGCATCATCTAAGGCTTTTCTTTCTCCTACAGGTACAACCCATAAACCCAGCTGGCACTTGGGAAAGTTCGATTCTGATGTAACAGACTGCAGCACAACCTGTTTCCATTGCTAAGATTTAACTCCTTTTACTGGAACAGTTTGCCATTTAATTCTCCTTTTGTTCTTTCTGGACTGTTTTGACCATAATGAGCAGTGTCTCGCTCAGGACAAAAGAGATTTTCAGAGCAGATGTGATGTAGAACAGTATAGCTGCACAGGACCAAGGAGTGTCTTGCAGAGATGATGTCTGCAGCAGAATTACTCAGTGTAAATTATTCATGGAGAAACCTCTTTTTGCTGATAGGCTCTGGAGAGATGCCTGGATAGAGTGATAAGGAGCTGACAGGGAACCAGCCATGCTCAAATGCCTTTCAGTTCATCTAAAGTTGCAGAGAAAATCTCCTTCCACATTTAAAGTCTTTGGGATCCTTCCAGTCATGTCTTTCCCTTCTGACAGTCTTCCAGCTCCCTGGGACCTTCTGGCCCTCCTCAGCATCCTCTTTTGTCTCCTTCTGCTTCCCCAAGGACAGTTCTGTTCTTTTTTCAGCCCATTCCATTTCCACCTAGGAAGTTCCTGGGGAAGAGGCCGCAGGTGGAGCAGCCTGTGCTGGGACAAGCTGCCATCAGTTGTCCCTCCTCCTCACTCAGGACCCACTGGATCCTTTTACAGAACAAGGTTTAATTCAACACAGCAGACTCAGCTCTTGCCAGTGTTAGTTTCTAGCAGAGCCCTGTGCTCCAGCATGTGAAAATGCTCTAACACACATCACATATTTTTGCAGGCTCCACCGCAGTGTCAGGCTTAATGAAACACTTAATTATCAGACCTCAGAACTCGGGATTGCCCAGCCAGACAAATGGATGATCTGCATCAGAGGCTGGCTGTGCAATCCTTCCTCTGCACAACACCTGCTCCTGGAGACAGATAAACCCACCAGGCTGAGAAACAAAGAGGCTACATGGCCATGGATGGGAATAAGGTCATGATGGCAACTTGTCCTGCCAGCCTAAGGAAAGCCAGGTTACAGGATCCAAGTAGGATCTACAGGATCTACTTGGCACCTGAGAAGCAAGGAACTAAATCAGAGGCCAGAGACCTAAACATTAGTCCAAGGGTTAGAATAGGAAATACTAAAACCATTGCATTCCTTGATTGAAGCAGACTTGCCTAAAAAGGCAGATCTGGCTGGAAGAGGAAACTCTGGTGCAATGGGACACAAGCAAAGGCTGGAGACAAGAAGACACCACTGAAATGACCCTGCTGAAACTGTGGTTTTGTCCCTGTTTTCACTTTCAGAGCAGCTCAGTGAAGTTCCCCACCTGCTCTACCTTAGTGCTGAGACATGGAACCAGCACTCTAAATTCTTAGTACCTCAAAATTTTGCATCTCCTGGGCTAAGGAACAAACACTTCCAACTGCAGTGGCAGCACGAAGTTTTCACTGTGCCCACATCACAGAGAAGCACAGGGACTTTTGTAGCACGGATCGTTTGTTTTGTATTGAGCACAACAATTCACCCAGGAGTCGTTTCTCCCTCCCAGCCGGCCAGGCACAAAATATTCACCAGGTTCCTCTTCCATTACAAATTTAAAATCTACCTGCAAAATATAAAAAGTCTGCAGCATGACAAACATGCAGAGTAAGAGGAAGAGAGCTTATGTCTGTCACCACTGTCTGTAAGTCTCTTTGTAGCTGGGAAGTTGTGAGGTCGCAGGTTTTCAGTACTGATCGACTGTGATCTGACATGGCTCTCTGGATATTTTACCAAATCTGTAAAGCCACTAAAACAATAGTTCTGGTTATAAGAATTCTTTCAGGGTGGAGTGAAAAACAAGAAACCATTGCTGGAGAGTATCTGGTGTTGATCACAAAGAGAATAAGTACTATTTGCCCAGAGAAAACAAGATTTTTCCACTAACCTCCAATTTTGCTTTCTCAGCAAATTTTTCTGTTTTCTCTAGTCTGCAGCCCTTCTCTAGCCAGTAAATTCAATATCTTGTGAGATCTAGAGAGAACAAAGAGAGCATTAGACAGACAAACAAGGAAGGGGTCAATTATTGTATTAAAATCCCCAAGAGCATTGTTCTAGCATAAATTTCACATTTGCTTGTGCATGCTTTTAACTGATTTCTTACTTTGTACCTTATAAATGGGCACCAGATGCCAGAGAGAATGATCAAAATTGCAGTGAAACTCGAGATCAAATAAGTTTTTCCCGAAACTAAACCTATTTTTAAAATATCCTACATGCACTAAAAAGAGCCTTTCACCCAATCTGTCACCTTAAGAACTGTGCACACAAGTTGCAAAATCTCAAAGACTTTGCGACTCCCTCCCGATCACTCCCCTCTTGAGGCACTGGAAGGACTGGAATTATCCTTGTCTTAAACTCACGAATTCGCCTTCCTTTCCCAAACACAAACATCCAACAGCTGTAAAAATGGCATCCAATCAAGTGCTGACTCTGCCAGTTCTGCAGTGTTCCTGCTCACGTCCATCTGTCTCCTCCTGCCACGCTGCAGCACATCGGAGTGGTGAGGAGGTAGGGCAGAAGTTGACTTGCTACCCATGTGTGTGGGCCAGTAGCCAAGTGATTGCACTTTACAAGCTGGCCACAGATCCACCTTTCATGTCGAAACATGGGGAGAATTAGGCAACATTTTAAATTAAATAATCCTTCAATCAATGTACTTCTGTTGTTTTTTTTTTTTTTTTTTTTTTTTTAAAA
>WEKY01057823.1:21331-47669 GCA_013390045.1 Picathartes gymnocephalus
TTTTTTTTTTCTTCTTGAAAACATTTTTTTTTACAATTTTTTAATTAGAAACACCTTATTTCTCTCCTTTTAAAGCCCTCCTGGATTGAGTTAGTTGGGTCAAAGAACAGCAAGTTCTATATAAGTAAGATCATGTTAAGTTACTGAATCTTTTTGTGAACTATCTGGCTGCCTGCAGTGTAGCCAGAATATCTTTTCCCAGCATACGAACAGAAGAGAGACTGCAAGTCTTTCATAAGACACTGCCTTTTAAGAAAAAAGTCCTTTTAAATATAATCTGTTGCCTCAGATTTACTTCATGCCCCTTCAAAGTGTATTCCTATCTATATTTTTAAACATTTGGGATGTTAGAACCAATTTTCTGCTCTGACAGAGTTCTGTCAGGAAGCTGTCTGGAAGTTCTGTCAGGAAGTTCTGTCCCAAGCAAGGCCTACACAGCTTTCTAGAAGGTGTCACCTCTGTCTTGCTGTAAAGCAAAGAGACACTGGTTTCTCCTCTCTAGAATGTAGTAGGAGTATCATTTCCCACACCTTGAACCGAAAAAACTGTTCTGGGATTTTTCCCCCTTTCGTAATAGGAACTGAGCCCCTCTTCACAATCCACTAACTATAAACTTTAAACCAAATGTGACAGTTTCAGAACCTGGATTGGTTTGGCTGATGAAAAAGATATCTTCCAGGTATGACCTGGAAGGTCAGGGCAGGAGCCTTCAGTAGTCAAGTGAGCATCCATCCAACTCTTATGGACATAAACCAAAGCTGCAGATTGCAGATTGTGTTATTCCAAGCTGAGAGGAAGTGCAGCAAACCACCATGGGTCTTGTTCCCTTAGGAAAAGGGGATACAGATCACCTCCCTCCATCAGGAAAACAGAAAGAAGAAATCTCATATGGGCATCAAACTTATAATTTCAGTATTGGCCTATGACAGAAATCTCCCCTCCTTTCTGTTAGGGAAAAATTAATTGAAAGGAAGGAACGGAAGAATCAAGAGAAGTTAGAGGAGATGGAAATTGCTGTATCCCAGAACTTTGACTCAGAAATCATGAGTGATTGCAACACAACAAACTACCACACAGCAGCTTCCCTCGGTCCACATGCACACTCCTGTCCCTGGGGAGCCTTGTTTTCAAATATGGGGTAGCTTTCTCACGAGTTACAGAGCAAAACACTAAATCTAATTGTTTCCCATTTATTGTGGACTGTCACAGGGTCAGAATACTCCAACAGCAAGTTATTACCAGGCAGCTGACAGACGCTTACTCCTGTGTCAAACCCTTCACACCAAAAGCTGAGCTGAGTCCTGCTCCTTTTTAAGTCAACACAACTTCTCTGAGATCTTTCACTATGTCCTAAGTAACACTGCTCCTTATGGCAACTATGAAACACCAGGGACTGCCTAAATTAGACACCTGGCTCTATATTGATTTCAAGTTAATGTAGCCCTCAAAATGAGGGTGGGATGCCTAATGCCTTTGGAAAGCCTGCTCCACATTTTTCCATATATTTGGATAGTGCAGAAGCACAGGGAGTAAGTTTGGAGAGCCACTTCTGTGATCTCTCAGTAAAAGTCCAAGGTACTATTCAAAAATCGAGCCTTTTGGAAATTTTTGCATGGTGCTTACAGGACACCAATCATTGTTTTGACATAAATAGGAAAAAATTTTTTACATCAAAGCTTGAAAGGTTGGAAACCTTTCTACATAGAATACAGAATAACTTCCAGACCTGAAGTTGCTGAGGGCCAAACCATATCAGTGGGAGCTTTGCCGTTTGCTTTATTAAAACCCCAGTGTGGCCCTAGAAAAACAGTATATACTTTTTAACTGCAAGTTGAATTCAGTGTTGTTGCAGAAAATATTCTCTCTTCAGCTGACAACACTGGGAAATTTAGCCCTACGTTGCACCTCAATATTTGTATTTTACATGAAAGTCTTTCAGGCCACACTGTCTTTGTCGGCTGGTGGGCTCAGCCCACAGTTGGGCTCAGCCCAATTTGTCAGCCCACAGTTTTGCAGGTGAGCGTGATGAATTTACCACTCAATCCTAACAAATACTTGAATCCCACCCCCTGTTAAAAGACCTCTTTATTTTCCTCCTTTAAGTTTGGGAGAGGGCCTCGCAGGATCAAACTCTTCCACCGCTTTTATGACTATTAATGATGTGCACCATCAGAAGCTGAATTTAGCATGGAAAATGTCCTTGGATGACCCAGCAGCAAGAGGTCATCACTGTGTGGAGAGCACTTAATCCAACACTACACCTTCTATATGCCTTGAACTTGGCATTTCACTTCAGTGTGTAAAATGTTTGGACTCTCTGGAATTCAGACTGTTTAACTTCAAAGTTCAGGCTCATTTGGCTGGTGATGGGCAATCTCACCGAGTCACCCTGTTTACTCCTAAACAGTCTGCTCCATATCCTGTTTTCTGGGATGTTTATAACACTCTTGGGATGCTCATTGTATCTCCCCCATTCAGACAGAACATCTTAAGTTCTGGCCTCCCCTGGGTTGACACACCGGGATCCAAGGGCTGGAGCACCTCTCCTATGGAGACAGGCTGAGTCGTTCAGCCTGGAGAAGAGAAGGCTCTAGGAGACTTTAGAGCACCCTCCAGTGCCTAAAGGGGATCCAGGGGAAGTGGAGAAGGACTTTAGACAAGGGCCTGGAAAGACAAGACAAGGGGGGAATGGCTTTGAACTGGCAGAGAACAGGTTTAGGTTGGGTATTAGGAAGAAATTCTTGGCTGTGAGGGTGGTGAGACACTGGCACTGCCCAGAGAAGATGTGGATGTCCCATCTTTGAAGTGTTCAAGGCCAGGATGGAGCCCTGTACAAGCTGGGATAATGGAAGGTGTCCCTGCCCATGGCAGGGGATTGGAATGAGATCATCTGGAAGGTCCCTGTCAACCCAACCACGATTCTATGATTTGGAAGCTGGATGACTTGTCATTACAGCTCTGTAGATGCACTTTAAGCTCCCTGATGGCCAAAATGTTATAGATGAATTGGCATTTAACAGGTTTCTGGTGAGGATTTTGCTACATGCTTAACCCCCACAATACCACAGCTGGACTGCTACCAGCCCCCAGATTTGTCCACCTGAAGCTACTCCCAATACATCTGCAGCCACAGCATAACCATGACTACTGGCACAACTTGCTGTGATTGGATCAACCCAGACTATAACCCTCATGCAAATCAGCTTCTGCAAATAATTCCATTCTCCAGTTAGCCACAGCACCCCACTGGTGTTTCTAACCAAGGCCAGCGTAGGCATTAGCAAGCAGGCAGGCTCCTATGGCAGCTCTCTTCTGAAGGGCAGCAGAACAGTCTTTGATCCTTGTGGCTTAATTTGCCTGTGTGGAGCCCTGGAAAGCCAGGCTGCTGGGAAAAGGGCAGGATAAAGCCATACTGCAACAGCATTTTGAATGGACTGAAAGGAGGGGGGGAGAACAGGGGTCTGAACAGCCAGAGGCAAGGAAGCTGCAGCACTCAGATGAGTGAATCCTGGACAAAGGTAACCACCAGGAACAGTTATTAATAATCCAACACACACAAGGGCATGTCAGAGGCAAGCACTCCCACCTGAAATCCTGCTCACAAAAATCTGCAAACGAGCTGACACTAATGAAAACAAGGGGCTTGGAAACTGGATGGTGGCGGGAGGAAAGGAGAGGCTGTTGTATAACTTGCCCTTCCTGCCCAGACCTGCCAGTGCAGCTGGATTCTGACTTGCAGCATCATCACTTTTGCTGTCTTGGCCTCGTGAACCTGCGAGCAGCCCCTCGCAGTGACCTGCCAAACCTTTGCTATCCAAACTTTTCTCCCTTTGAACAGCCTGATAAGGGGCCAGCCTGTGCAGTAGCTTCTCACTATGACCCGAAGGGAGAATACAATGAGACCTAAAAAGCCAATTGCACTTGTTACCCGAGGCAGCTTTTGAACTCTGCACGGAGAGGCTGGAATGCCCCCTTCCACTTAGCAGAACAAAGGGCAGCCAACCTGCAGGGGTTTAAATCTGAAAGTTAAACATGAATGTGATTAATGTGTGGCTTTGAATTTCATGTATTATTGAATTGTATACATTACTCCAGGCTTGGAGGTTTTTCCCTTTTATACTGCAACACAATTCTAAGTTCTGTTTGGGAGAGGTGCAGAGCAGAGAACACCAGGCAAAAGTATTTCCATATGTATTCTGCAAATTCTCTGCCTGAAGGACTTGAGCGAGCTGGGATTTATACTGTGTTCCACTGACCCTGAAAAAACAACTTGAAACAGATTTACAGAAGATGCACTGGAGCTCGTTGCAATTGAAACACTGGATACTTCTTTGACAGCCTCCAGGAATCCTTCCAGGTCCACCCTTTCCTGTGAATCTGCTAAAGCTCGGGAAGATTATCAGAGTTAAGCGAATGTGCGGGATGCCAGGTTTTAGGAGACGGGTTGCCTCTCTTAAGACCCATAAAAATGATCATCTCATGCAACCAGTGCTCCCACTCCGAAGTCTGAGTCCTTGATCCCATTTAAGCCATAATCTGCTGATAGGAGCCAGAAAGCTGGACCACACCACTCCTGTATGATCCTGCCGGCTTTGCTGGAATGCTGCATGGCCAGAGCAGTATCCTGCCTCTCACTACTGGGCAAACCTTTAGCATATTTTTAGAAACAGTTAATTAACTCCATTTGTTGCATACAAGGGGCAACGGTAAAGGACACCTAGACACTTCCAGTTTGGACTTTTTCATTCTCTGTGTGGCTCTTGGGCAAGCCTCCTCACTACACCACAACATAACACACGGCTAACAAAGGTCCTGAGAAAAACTTGAAAGTTTTATTTTAGGGAAAACAGTTCTTTTTTGATTGGAGGGTTTCCCTGGGGAGATCTTAAATAGAGTGTCAAATGGTCAGTGTCTGACAGGCATTATCTGCCTTTCTGTAGCAATGGATCTCCTCCTGCAGGTCCTGTGCCTTTCCACTCACCCGTTCAGTCTGTGCTGTGCTGGCTGCAGCTCTCATTGCACTGGTGGCTCTGGATGGAATGGAACAACAAAACTGCATAAAGAATGAACCTACACAATTCCTTGGCCTGGCACTGTTACTCATTGTTATGACTTTGATGTCCTGAGAAGCACCCTGAGCTTTGCCTCCAAGACAAGGCACTGGTTTCTTTCCCAGTTTCTAACTCGACCAACAGCTGTTGAACCCATGCAGTGCAATCACAGGCCTTGGTGTGATGAGTTTGTGGAGAGTATTCTGCAGTATCCAGAGAGATCTTCAGAGCAGTGTCTTCATTTGGAAAAGACCATTGAAAAGAGGGATTTTCTATTCTATCACACACCACCACTCAGCTCACTATGATTATTCTACAAGGTCACCATTAAAACATCCAGTGGGCCTGCCTTCCATGGGATGCTTCTCACACTGGGCAGAGCAGGAAGGATCTGGAAGAAATGAGAGATTATATAAAAAGTTCCCATTTTCAAAGCTCAGATCTAGATGGCTTTTCATAATTTGCCATGACAATTTGCATCTGGAACTTCATTTGCTTGTAGAATGGGGTGTGACTACTGCAGCAGAAAAGCTCTCTCTCCAGGAACAATTTCTGGCTCAGGAGGATGACTGACCTTTGTTTTGGACAGGAACATGAACTCTGCTGCCGTTGGACACCTTTGAATACTTGTCTCCTATGCTTCAGCCATTACTTTAGCCCATTACTAGCCAGGACATGGATATAATTTCTCCTAATAGCACTAATAACTTCCCTGGCTTGCCAAGCTTGTTACAGAGTAATGCTTCTTTAATTCTTTACTTCCCAACCAAAAGGTCCAGACAGTGGATACAGGAATTGTAGCAGTGATTCTTAGACCTGATGTATGTCCAGTACTAATTTTCCTAGAGCCTCCCTGAAATCTGTATAGAAAAATTATTGACCACTTAGGACATTTTGGGAGAAGGGAAGCCCAGAATTTCTATCATTATCCATGGCCAGGACCAGCCCTGCAACTTCATCTGAAATCTGGCAAACGCTGTACACTTGCACAGAGCTCACAGAATCCAACTGCAGCTCTGAGCTCTGAACTGCAAACACTAAACCTGCTGCTCCTCCTGCTCATCTTGGTGCAGTACAGGTACAAACAAGACAAAATATGATAATCACATTTCTGTCAAATGCATGGAAATGCAATTTATGCTTGGAACAGAAGGGCGAAAAGTTTTGAGCAGGGGACTGGACAGGAGCGTTCTTGCAGTTCTGTGATTCTCAATTGGCCATAAAGCATATACCAATGTGTCAGTCAAAAATAGCAAAAATATCAAATACCCTCTGGGCCAGCCCCTAGAAACAAAATTTTAAAAATCTCTGTGTCTCCCCTGCAAAATAGTATTTACCACTTTCACATACTGCTCCCAGCCCAGAAAGCTGCTGGTTTGCTGGGGAAATCTACACCACTTTTGCTATTGTCTGGCAGCAAGGCCTGACCCACATCTGAACTCATTCAGATATTTCAATAAATCTGCAGTTTCCCCATCAGTCCAAAAGTTCTTGGTTAGGACACCCCTGTCCTGTGCGAAATAAACCAATTCTCTCCATTTTATTTTGGCATGGCTGGTCCTTCTCCAGTCTCCTAATTAACGTAAGAGGAAAAATTAGAAAGTGTGGCAAGACCCACCAGTGGCCTTTCTCTGTGTGCTCATGTGTCTCCATGCTTGGGGGCTGACCCAGGGCACAGCTCTGCTCTTCTACATGCATTTTCCAGTGGAAGCATTTCTTTTTTCCTTCCTTGGATTTATTCAGACTCCAAACTTCAAATTCATCAAAACTGTCACAGACCATTTGCAGGATGGGAAGATATTGTGGGTCCAATCAGCGTGGGTGTCACAAACAATTATCTGGTGGGGAGTGATCCCAATTAGTAAACACCCTGCTAACAGGCCACCTCCCCAAGGACACTGATTGCCTGTGACAGTATATTTTCAGGATGTCTGCTGGAAAACTACAACTCAAGCCTTTGTGGCCTGGCTCCTGGTAAATTCCTTGTTAACCCTACAAAAGAATCTACACATGAATAATTAAAAATCGATTGGAGTAGAAATTTAAATTACATTTAGGTTTGTCACCCAACCCCCTTTATAACAAGACCTACTTCTCATCTGGAATAAAATGGAAATTCTATTCCCTGTCTTGGCTTGTATGAGGCACTCTGTGTTTTGATGCTTTGCTCTAGGCTTTTGGAACTAAATAAAGATTTCAATATAAACACTCCCTTCCACTTTCTCCTTTCTTCTCTCCTTTTCTGTTGGTGCAAAATTCTCAAAGAGTTGCCTGAAGGACCAGCTCAGTGACTGTTTGAAAACCAGCTGCTTACTCCTTGCTTAACAAATGCAGCCTTTAACAACCCGACAGTTGCTTTTAGGGAATGAAATCACAAAAAAGGAACAAAATGAAAATACAAAACCAAGTATTTTCAAAAGTAACTTTTTGATCACCCAGTTTTCTCCTGGAATGGACCAGCTGTAAAGCTAGGAGGAAGTAGGAAGACGGATTTGGTCAGCAAGGCTGCTTCCCAGCCAGGCCTCTTCTCCCAAGAAATGGGCTTTAGTGCCATACTCCACTTCCTTTCAAGTGTGCCAAGTCTTCTCACACTGCTCAGTAATACTCCCACACCTCGGAGATTTTGGCAGGCTCCTGCACAGCCTCTCCTTCTCCTCTGACCTGGAAAAAGCAGACTCCCTTCTTTAATATGTGGGGGCAAGTAGATTTATTTAACTCGTCCCACATACTTCCAACTCTGATTTCAAACCAGTTGATTGGTAATTTCTTGTCAGTAAATTCTACCCCAACTGTACCTTCAGTGGGGATAAACTGCCAAATCTCTGTGATTTCTGTGGAGCTATGCTACTTTCCCCAGTTCCAGTCCAGCCCAATAACCTGACTCCAGTTATGTTATTGTCAGCCTGTCACACACACACCCAAGGGCTCACTTTGCTGTCTCTCACACTAAAGCTTCCAGGGTTCCTCCTTCCTAAAGAATTTTGCTCTCAGATGTTTCTCTCATACAGAAAAACTACTTTTCCTCCTCTAACATTCCATCACTTTCCCACCAAAATGACCAAACTTCCTGGTTTCTGCCATGCTTCACATACAAGGTACTCAGTAATGTTTGAAAAACATTGCACCTAAACCTGTCATTAAAATGCTCTTTACTGCTTCACTAATGCACAGGAGGAGCCCTCAGTGAAATGGATGAATCAAAAACTTTCATCAGTCACATTGGTTGAAAACCTGCATGACCAGAGCCATGTATCATTTGTCATTTCTACTAATCCACACGACTGAGTTCCTATTCAAAACAAGCCAAACAATCTTGGAGGGAGGGCAAGGTCTTGTGAGACCGTGTAGCAAATGCTCTACTAGGCTCCAACTGCAATATATCTAAGGCAATCCCTTTGTCCAGTACTTTGCCTTTGCATGATTGAGGGTGAAATTGCACAACCATTCCCTCCCTCTCTCCCCCAGGCACAGCACCCTGTGGTTTGGAGCAATTTAAGACTTAGTTGAAAAATTTGTCTCACTTTTCTCCCATCTTGGTGGTCCACACTAAATCCCAACTCTTTCTCCTTTGCTTTCTTACTCCTTTCTTCCTGACCCATTATGGTCCCAGCATGAAGAGCTTCGCCATTCTTTCTCTTCACCTCCAAACTGCAAAATCAAAAACTGTGACAGAAGACCTCTGGTATGACCAACTCAGTTTACAAAAACTTTGACACTGCCACCTTTGCTTTCCTATCCACCACCCTCTTTCCAAAAGAGGTTAAGCAATACTTTGAATTCCTGTCTTGGTTGAAGAGACTGTTCAGCCCTCTGTAAAACTGCAAGAAGTATGGACACTTGTGAATTTAGGAGAAAAAAGAAGGCTGGCTTTCTCCCAGGGGAAAGGCTTTGCACATCAACCTGCAGACAGAGAATCTGGCCCTGCTTTAAAGAGGAGGGACACAGTTCTATTTCTAGCGGGGACATTGTGTGAACAACTCCCTCTGAAGTCAAAGGATTTTTGCCCTGAGATATCCAAGGGCAGAAACCAGGAGCCATAGAGTCAGCCCTGGTGCCAGCTGATGGAATAAGCACCCTCCAGCTGTAGAAAAATAGCTCCCAAAACTAGGATAAAGCTGGAGCCACTGGATGTGTCCTCCAGACACAAACAGATTTATGACCCAAAAATTCAAACAGAAATTATCATTGCAACCAGTGCTAATGCCAGAAGACATTCACTCCCTGCCTATCCATCCCACTTGTCTCACAGATCCCAGTGGTCCTCCCTAGGACAGCCACACAATCTATGTGAAAGCACTTGGCTTCTGGGGATGCCATGAATTGTCTGCGTTCCCTACTGCACACACTCGCCAAGCAAGTCTTGATTTAGCTACAGTAATCTCTGATGCCTGTTCCCGCAGAGAGAACTGTTTATTTTATAGGGTTTCAAATGGATGGTAATAAACTGCCTGCCCCTGCATCAGAACAAGGTCACTGACCCAATCCGCTGCCCAGCAAATGTGTATAAATTCAGCAAGACCCACAGTGAGAGCCAAGCCTGTCCCATCACCCTGGGCTGCCAACCTGACTGCCTTGTGTTGCTGTAGCATGGGCAGAGAAAGCCTGGCCTCTAAATGTGACTTGAGAGCAGATGGAACATCAGGGAATCACACCCTTGGAAAGACAGCAGGCCCTAAATGCAGATCCAATATGAGCAATGCAACCTAAAGGGAAGGACTTCACAGCTCGGCCAGCAGCAGCTTCCAGAGCTTTGAAGGAGCAAGGGCACGTTAGCCTAAGAGGGAAGAACCCACACACGAGCTGGAGTGGCTCGAGGCACCTCTTCTTCACAGAAAAAGGCACTGACTCCATGGTGCTCTGCAGATCAGCTTGAGAAATGGGAATATTCTGGAGGAACTCACTTTCTGGCCACAACACTTCCAGGCCAGAGGACTCCAATGAATGTCTGAGTTGGTCTTGAAGTTATTTACTGCAAATGGCCACTTTGACACCACTGTACATGCATAAACTGACAGGTTTTACAGGAGGGCTTGTGGCCCTTCCAAAGCCAACAGCTTCCCAAAGCCTCACATCCAGCCAGCTAACAATTTGGCATGTGGTCACTGTGCCTTCAGCAGCAGCTCCCTGATCACACAGTCCTGAGATCTTTGGGGCTGTGGAGTGGGACTGTGATCTCATTTATATTCACTTAGCCAGGACACAGGAAATGGAATTTTGACCAGATTTATGAGTCTACATCAGTAAGGCAGGTGACACCTGGCCCAGCATAAATCCTAGCACTAACAAGGGAGTCTTCCAGGATGGTCTGAACCAGCAGAGAGAGCTTATACCAAACCAGCATGATCTCTCGTGTGGCTGCAGTGCTTTGGATCCAGTACTAACACCCTAAAGACAGTTTTATGGTATCACTGTGTGACAACTTTGCTTGAACTCCTCTGGGTTAAGGCTTGATTTAAGCTAATGCATAATTCATAATGGGGATGATAACAGATGGCAACTTGTGAAGCCACAGGAACTCAATCAGTTGTGATCACATGACAACACCCTAAACAATTTAAATCACGTCTTACTGCAAGAGCTGCTCTGCTGGGGCCCTATTACAGAGATGCTGATGCCACACTGTGGGAATCATCCTGCAAGGCAGGATCTGTTACCAAACCTCCCTCTTTGCAAAGGGAGAAACTGAGGCACAGAGTGAGGGGCTTCCATGTGCTGGCTCCATGAAAGCAGGTCCCTAGTGTCCTCCTGCTCCTCTGCCCCAGATCCCAGCCATGAGGCCCTGGTCTCTCCTTCTCTCGATATTGCACATGTTTACAAAGGTATTTGCAAAAGGTAAATTCAGACAAAAAACATTACTTTAAAAAACAGCCTGTCTTCCACAGCATGGTTCCTGACTCCAAGAATACTCTTGGAGAAGTTTACCCTCAGATCAGATGCTCTCATGTCAGAATATCTATTTCTTCTTTAACTACAGGAGGAAACTACCTTTCCAACACACGGCCTAAACCTCAGTAACATGGAGACCCTTCAGTGTCTCTGTGAGAGCCAGGAGGCCCTGCCAAACTCCTTGGCCACTTTGGGAAGCAATATGGGATGCAGAGAAGCAGAGGGTTTCTCTTAAGTGTTTCAGCACCTTCCTTTTCTTTCCGTCAATTTCCAGGTGGCCACGTGCACATGAAATCTGGGGCTCTGCAGGAAAGTTTTGCTCCCAGTGACTTGAAGCAGTTTTCTGAGTAAAAACACTCTTTAGTTCTAGGAATATGTTCTAGTAAATGTTCTAGGAATAATCCAACATGCTCTGGATTACAGAAATGCTTCTACCATCACAAGGGACAAAGCACCATAAAGAATATAAAACTTTAATGAACTGTTATTATCATCTCAGCATACTTTGAGAAGACACACTGAGTTTGAGCCTTCTCTGGAATTCCAATCCATCATAATCAGCACAGTCAGTCCTGGCTGAAGCACTGGCTGCTCACCATAAGTATAATTAACACAGACTGCTGCCTCCCGCCTCCTGACATATTACTGGGGAATAGGGAACACTGCCCACAGCACATTCATCCTTAAGCATCACTTGACTGCCAGATCATTTTTACTCTTCTTTTCTAAAATCACCATCCTTTTTTTTAAACACTTCAAATATAAAAGCACTCATGAGCTGAAATTCTTCTACAGTAACTGTTGAGGGCACTTTATGAACAGAATATGTCCCAAACAGAAAGGAAACTGGCACCCAAAAACACTTCCCAGAGGTATTTGAAGCCCTGTTGGTCTAAGCACAAGGCATGGAGTTCTTCAGCATGCTGGTTTTCACCAAAGCACAAGCATGTACTTGCTTTCTGGTGCAATATTAGCACTTGGCAAAGGTGTTTGGAGAAACACCACTACATAAAACAAAGCCCTGTGTCTACAAGATGGACCAGATTCTCAGGTGGGCTAAAGTCTGAATTCAAGGCAACTGTGCCAAGTGACATGAGCAGAGAATTATGTTTCCTCTAAACCTGTATGTTAGCAGTGAAAGACTAGAACAGAGGATGGTAAAAACACTGTCCTGATCTCCAGGCAAAAATGCAAATCAGAAGATACCTCATGGCTTCGAAGATCCTAGAAAAAAAGGATCCATCTCCAAACTGATAATAATCCCAAAACTTCTCACAGACCAAGCAGTTTTATACTCAGAACAGGGCACTGCAAAATGTTGCTGTGCTGCCTGGAGCAGGGACAATTCTCTATCACTTTGCTAAGTGACTCCAAAGGCAAAGAGTAGCTGCAGCCAGGGGCAGCCAGCACTGAGGCAGGTCCCAAGCAAAGTGTGAACCACAGCTTTAACTGTAGAGACTCAAGACTGGTTTTGTCCATTTGAGTCTGGACCTAAGGAAGCCCTGCCTTTGTAAGGAGCAAAATCCATATTTGCCACCATGAGTGATCAACCCCAGACAAGACTCACATCTCTCCTCCATCCTCCTGTCCCCAAGGCTGCCTGTACAAGAGCCAGCACAGACAAACTGCTCTTTCTGGGGTGGGATGCTGAGAGAAACCTCCTCCCAGCAGCGATGGCTGCTGTCCTCCCTCAGTGACCTTCCCTAAGAGGAGGAACTTTAACACACACATTACCCAACTTGCTTTTCTCGGAAGGAAGAGAACCACAACACTCAATTACCCACCTGCTCAGGCTCCTTAAGAAATGCCTCTTTTCATCTGAAAAAGCAATCCGACACATTTTTTTTAATTATTTATTTCAAGCAAGTAAGGACATGTCAGTCTTATTGCACAAACCATCAAGGCCCTAACTTCAAAAGCAATGAACCTTACACTTCACGCTTACTACAGGGAATAAATTATAGGACTTTTTTTTTAACATGGAGAACTGGAGTGATCTGAACCCAGACTGAACTTAATCTCCTAAACAGGCCTGTACCCAAATCTCTACTCCGAGTGCTTCCAAACTCTAGGGCAGGTTGTGTCTGGGTTATGTCTCTTGGTCCCGGGCGTGCCAAGTGCTGCAGCTCCGAGCAGGTCCTTGACACACGCCCAATAAATTGGTGTCTTGGCTACCTGCCCCTGGGGACAGAGATAGAGCAAAGCACCAGACACTGCAACACGGTGACCTTGGGCGATAAAACTGCCCGAGGAAAATGGATAATCGGGGCTGCAGGGAACAGCTCCAGAGGAACCAGAGCCAGAGCAAGGAGTGCCAAGGACAGCGCGCTCAGCAGACGGAGGGTGGCGGAGAGAGGGAGGCTGCGGCTGGGAGTGCGGGGTGATGAAGTTGAGACCAACCTGAGAGGGAAGGCGCCCTGCCGTGCTGGGAAGGATCCATCGGCTATCCAAGAGTGTCCTCTGGTGGCAGCAGCCACGGCGGTGGCAGCGCTCCCGCCCGGGAATGCACCTTCCCTTATCTCCTAATTACAGCAGTGACTAATGGAAGTGAATAAACAACCGTTGCTAAGTCATTTTGATCTTGCCCGCAGTTATAAGGTCAGGGTATGGGTTTAGTCAAGCTGAGGCGTGAGAACTGCAAATCAAATTGTCTGGACTACCCCGAGGCTACCTGGGGGTTTGTCCAGGCTGGCACCGACAGCCTGAGCTGCACAAGCCCATCCCTCAGCAGGGCGGCTGCCACGGTGTCCTCTGCCAGCAGCAATCTAAGGCTGTCTTCAAGTCCTATCTGGCTGCATTGGAAAAAAAAAATTAAATAAAATCTTTTGGATGTTTTTCCAGTTTTCCCTTTTCATTGCAGTTTTAAAGAAAGTTCTGGTTCAAAGGCCGGACCTCAGAAATTGTAAATCACTGTAAAGATACCAAGTGGAGATTTGGGATGATGCCAGGCTTGGACAGAGTCTTTCCCTCACGCTGGCACAGCCAGACAGCACCAACACAGAGTAGCTGATCACCAGCAGTGAGTGTGCAAGGCCACAGGAAAAGGCACCAAGACTGGATATGGAGGCAGAAACTTCCCACTTTCACACAGCTGGTTCCTCACCAGAATGGGAGTCAGGAGATCACCACTAGTACAGGTGAGCATTCCCTGCATGGCAGACTCCCAGAGGAGATGTCACAAAACCCACAGAACACAGAGGTCACACACACACTGCCCAAAAAGGAGGGATGGAGGAGCAGAGGCAGGGAGGTCTAGTGAGACAGAAGGCATTTCTTCCCATGATGGCAAATCTGTGCTGAAATTTTTTCATGGCACTTTCCCTTCCTGGCACTTCAACTCCTCCCACCATAATCTGCTTTCTGTCAGCCCGCAGGCCGACAATGCCAGGTGTAGGTCCTGGCTTGAGAAAACCTGTAGACTGTGAAGGGAAAAGGCAAACTCCAGAAATGGACATGGGGAGTCTCTCCTGCTCAGCAAACCCACATGCCAAGGGTGTTGCCAGTCTGAGCAGGACAGAAAAACCTCAGTGCTCTGGGTCCATGACTGCCTCATGTTCCCCAGCACCATGGGTGCAAGTGCCAGATGAGCCTTGGTAGCCAGCAAAGGTTTTCACACCTAATTCTGTGTTTTAGCTGTCACAGGACAACTAAAGTGGGTCTGGTAGCCAGTTCCATGTTAACCCGATGTCTCTCTGCACCTACTGGCCCCTCAAGACTGTCAGAAAACCAAATTAGAAACCTCAGGCCCATCTGTAAGAAATAACACAAAGAATATAACTTTTGGAGAAGAAATTGCCAAAGGCAAGCAAACTGAGACACCATTTGAACACCCCTTCCTCTGAACACTGTGCAGTCAGGCTTCTTTACATCCGGGGCTGGCACTCTCTGCTGTGTGGTGCTGTGAATCAAAAGGGATTTTTTTTTCCTTAAAAAGCATAAGAAAGAGTACCAGCCTGGCAGAGTGCTGAGCAGGTGCCCTGTACCCCAGGACAGTGGGTTCCTAAAAAGAGATGTGTCAGGATTTTTGCAAAAGCAAACTGAGAGCGAGCCTGCTCCCTCTGTACGAGCACACAAAGCTTTCCCATGGGGGTAACTCTGCCCTGCTCTTCCTCTCTGCTTCCAAGGGAAAGTTCCCTGAGTCCTCCCTCAGCCTGCCCAGGCCTCCTCCAGCAGCTCATGGATTCAGGCAGTCTCTGGGAGATGTATACGTACTCCCCAGCAAGACCAAAAACCCAGCTCTCTGACTGCCTGTGTAGGTGTTAAGATTTTGACTTTGCCTAGAACTTGACGGACTGTGGGCATAATCCCTGGGAGCTTCCCAGAGCTACAGGCACACAAGGTGATTTGCAGCCCACGTTTGTGTGCACAGTGAGGGGACCTGACCCCCTTGAGCAAGCCAGGTAAGAGAGATGGGATATTTGGGATCACAGCTTCTTTTTTTTTTTCTTTTCTTAAACTAGCACTGTGACTCCATGTGAATACAGAGATATCCATCAGTCTGTGCAGCCTCGGGACAGTGGCTGTTCTGAGACACTCTGACCCAAGCATTGCCTGTTTCCAGCTCCTGCTCCTCCAGGGGTACGTGCTGTGAGTACACACACTTCCAAGTCACAGTGAGTTTTCTTGCTGACAGTAATTATTTTGATAAAAGACAAAACATAAAAACACAATCACACTGGAAAACAGCTGTTTTCCTCCCCCTCACCTCCATCTTGCTGTACCATGAAATGTCAGTAATCTAAAAAAGAGATAGAGAATGTTAATAAGGTTCTCCAGGCCATGGAAAAGGTTGAATACAATGTCAGACACTGCCAGGACAACATAACCCACACAAGAGCAGGAAGAAGAACATGTAGCAGAAATGGAAAAATGTGGGACCATTACACCCCACTTGTTAAAATACCTGTATGGACCAGTGCAGAGCTCAGCCTGACACTGAATCACAGCACCAGGGACAGGCCCTGAGTGAGCATAATCCCAGAAGGGGTAAAGTCAGAGATGTCTCCATCAAACAACTCTGTTCCCAGATTGCTCCCACATCTCCATTACACCTGGAAGTACAAATTCTCTGAGAGGTTTATGTCATAATTATGATTTTCCAACATCTACATAAAACTCTCATTTACAAGAAAAACCAGATGAAAGTCTTCCATTGCATGCTCAAGAATCAGTCTAGCAGATTTCTGTGGTTTCTTACAACACTTTCTTGCATGCAACGATAAAATCACTCCTAAGCTATTTTTCTCACAGTTGATTTCACACAGTGCTGAAGCTTCACATAAATCTTGTCATGAACTCCTGGAGGGAATGCTGGAATCACCTACAAAGTCTGCACCTCTGACCGAGTTTATAAATCACAGCACATACCAGGCTCCAGTAATCTTCCCTTGGCCACAGGGATGCTCAGGAAAGGCAGGTCCCTCAGGCCAGACCCACAGCCCATCACGGCCAAGGGAGGGCAGTGCGTCCTGCAGATCCAGCCAGCAGCCCAGGAGCTCTCAAGGAGAGTCATTTCCTCACTACAGCCACATCACATTGACCGTCTTACAGCAATTAGGCTCCTGCTGTCCATTTGGGGTGCATCCATGTCTGTGTGATCCTGAGCCTTTTGGATATCGAGGTGCAGGCCTCAAAGGTAGATAATTTCCCTCAATTTCATAAAATCACAGAATCACAGAATATTCTGAGTTGGAAGGGACCCACAAGGATCATCAAATTCCAGCTCCAGGGTTTACTAAAGTTTTACCTCAGACTGATGTTAATAGAGAAACTTCATAATAGGTATGAAAGCAATTTTTTTCTGGAAATAACATAAATCAGCATGCTTAAGCTGAATGCAAGATATTACCAAACAAGCTTATGAAGGCAAGAAAAGACAAACAAAATCTGGGAGTCAGGAAGAAGAATCATGTTCCCACTCAGGACAGGCTGAGAAGCTTCTCTGTTATTAGTCATCATGTGGAAAGGTAAAAGACAATTAGATGCACTAATAATCCTGCTATATTAGTTTTGCTCTTCAGAAAACTGCATGCTTTAAAAGGTGAGGTCATTTGCAGCTTGCAGGAGAGGAATAATGGAATCAAATGGCTGTATCTACTTGCAGCAGAATTTTTGAATTTGGACACTAACTCCTGCATGCCTGTGACTGGAATGCTCCAGGAAAAGGGCCATTCCCTCCTGCACAGCAGGCTGAATCTGCTCCAGAAAGCAAAAGTAGAAGCAAGTGAAGGTTGAGGTTGGATGCAGCCCAGGAGAGAGCTGAGTGCATTTGCTGTGTAGAAGGAGCAGAGAACAGGAGAGGGGGCTGTGCAGCAGGAAAAGTGCTTCTCTCTGCCCTGAAGATGGGAGATCGCACTGGAACAGACAGAGCTAGTGGGGAAGCAGCATGCTGCTTCTCCATTTCCTCATCTGCCCCCAGAAATCCACCCCATCCTACAGGCAATGCTGAGGCTCACAAGTGGTGGATTATTTCCAGCTCTGTCACGAACCTCCTTTGCAGTACTGGACAGATTCTCCCCTCCTGGTGGGGATTGCTCTTAAATCAGAGCACAAGCTAGAGATGTAGGATCTCTCTGCACATTCATAAATAGCTCACCTGCACATTTCACAGGAGGGCAAATGCCAATAAGCAGCTTCAATGGCAACCCTGACAATGACAATGGCAGCAGCAAAAACACTGCCACCTTTCTCCAGTGTGTCCTTTCTTCTCATATCCATCACACTAATATGGACAATTAAAACATGGGAGAAGCCCCAGGACACTGACAATTAGTGACTGTAGGCCAGGCCTGAAACACAGTCAAGGATCAGTTGCTACAAGTCTGTGAAACAGGCTGGGCAAGTCATGAAATGAGCACACGAATGACACCTCAGGCCCTCGCCCCATCCTCCCCACAAGCCTGGACCACATTCACACATTTTCTGCACCACGCTCTGGCCCTTCCCCTGCCCACGCAGCAGGCAGAGCTTTCAACTTGCCAAACAGCTTGGCACAGATCACAGTGTGGGGGAGAGGAGAGGTTTCAAGGCATAAACAAAACAAGCCCAACCTGGCCAGTGGAAGGAGAGTGATTTGTCTCTGTTAAATCACATCAGGACCATCACGCCATGGTCAGGACTCCCAGCGTTTGGGACGTGCTGCAGATCAGGGCTGCACCACTTGGCTGGACCCCATGAGCAGACAAACACAGAGCCACAGCCTTCCCTGTGCACGACCTAGTGCAGCAAACACTTCTGGCTGTCTGTTTGTGTGTCTGTCCTCCACCCCACAGCAAAGCCAAGGCCCATCCCCGAGTGCAAGGACAGAACAAGTTGGATCACTGATCTGCAGCACATCAGCACGAACTGGCTGCTCTGAAGGCTCTCAGAGGAATGTGCTTGTTATGCTGGAGTTTCTGCCCCAAATCCTACAAGCCAGCAAGGGTTTGCTAGGTCATCTGATAAGCACCATCTCCAGCAGAACCAGCTCAGAAGCTGCTGCTGGTTTCTTTCAGCATTGCTATGAATTTAGCTGATTTTAATGATTTCTAAATACATTTAAGTTATTGTGTGTCTCTGTGGTTGCCCATTTGCCACTCTAAAAAAAAAAACCAACTGTAAAACACAGAAAGCTCTTTCAGTCCTTCAGCACACAGAGCAACTTTCTTTCCACTGGGGTCTCTAGCTTTGACAGAATCAGCCTCGAATTAAACTAGATTCAGCCTGGCCAGCAAAAGGGGACTTCTGCTGGAAGAGAGGATTCAGGACTGCTCAGTAACTTTAGGATTTAAAGACTGGTCAGAGCCCGCAGCATGAGGTGCTGTAAGGTTGAAGTAAACAGCCTCTGCTCCATAGGTTTTTAAAAGCAGCAGCTAAATACAGCAGGAAGAAGCAAGGGAATAATTAACCATATCATTATACCGCCATGCAGTGTCTGATGGAAATTGCCATCTTGAAGCAAACTGATTTCCACCATGGTTATTTGAGGGCTGAGGGGAATAAGAGTTTTATTTCATGCTTTCAAGAAAAAGCCTGGATGTACTTGTGAGAGCAGCACACAGGCAGCAGAGATTGCAGCATTTGGGGAGGGCTGATGGCTCTGCACAATGTAATGAAGTATTAAAGAACAAGGAAAGCTGTTGCTGCAGTTCGGGAACAGATCAAAGGCCGGGAGCACCCCAGGAGTGAAAAGAGTAGCTGATAACAGGGTACAGGAACAGAGCTGATACATGGGTGCGACTCAGCCCTGAAGCACCTTGCTGCTGCAGATAGCGAGCCTGGGAATGAGTCACTGACAGATCAAATGCCTTGTAAATGGGACAACACGGCTGTGCGTGCCAGCACGCTGATGAGGCAGGAGAAATCCAAGGCTTTAGGCTCTCACAGCCTTGAAGAACCTCTTCGTGCTTCTGAAAAATTAAGCCTTGTGTTGGAACCAAAAATACTCGCATGCTTCCACCCTTCCTGCAGTCCCACCTGCAGATCCAAAGCACTGCACCGAGGCCTCTCGCTGGCACGGGACAGCTGCTGCTCCCACCCAGAGCTGAGCCCCAGTTCCAGCTGCCCTTCGGCCAGCACTTCATAATCTGCATGAAATGTCAGAATCTGCTTGAATGAGAAATGGAGAAATCCTGTGAAAACGCAGCTGAGGCAACTGTAATGTTAAAAACATTCAAAAAGGAAAAGAGGTTCTTCCACCACAGCCCCTCTGCCTAAATACCTCCAGATTTTTAGTCAGGAAAATGGTTTTCACCTCTCTCACCTCCAAATTCCTGCTGGTGCCAAGCAGCTGCAGTGTTCTAGGACAAAACCCTGGCACCAGGAGCACAACTTTGGGTTTCTAAATCACTGAGGGCAAACAAGGTGGTGTTTTGATCAAGAGGCAGAAGTGCCCTTTAACAGTAGGAGAGGGTTGTGGACCAGTCTTTAATATAAACCATATTTGGTGCTGATTTAAGCCCAACACCATACAGGCCCATGCTGCCATGGAATGGAGTAAAATAAAAAAAAATTTTAAAAAAAAGGCACCAGATCTGTAAAATGGTTTCCATTTGGTGATTCTCTCCCTCAGACTCCTTCCAACCTATTCTGTGTTTCACTAGTTAGAGCTTAAAAAAAAATCCTGCAGCTTCACAGACTTGTTTCTCAAGCTTCAGTGCAGAATTTAAACAATGAGAAGCTGAAGAAGCAGGTCTTGGTTTAAAGGTCAGCACCTAATTCAGAAGGAATCTGCAGAGGGCAAGAAGCCAGCAAGGAGTTCCCTGTTGCTCTATCACATTGCACCACCTTTCAGTGTGCACCAGGGAAACGCCAACTGCTTTTGTTCCTGGATATCAGATACACACACACACACCACAGAGAACAGCCTTCACCCTCAGAGCATGTCACTACAGGCTCTGTCACCACACCACACACCCTTAGCCAGACTCTAAATTGAGTATATCCTACCAGAGTTGGATTTGCTATGCTGCTTTCTACCTGCCTGAACAGTCTCCATGCTGTTCCCCACCACAGTCAATGCGTGTTTGCAGTGAATTCATAATTCTATTCACAGCTTTACTGATTATAAAACTGCAAAGTCTGTGAGTGTTGGGCTGGTATCACAACAGCCAGGACATTCACAGTGTCTCCCTCCAGCAGTGTGTTAACATCACTGGCTCTGTGGCACAGCACGGGGACCAGCAAGCAAGGCTGGGACAATTCAAGGACAAAAAAAGCATCCAAAGACTACCCTGTAAAACTTTGTGGTGCCTCACAAACTTGTTCAGTGCAACAAGAAGTTTCCATTTCAGACTGTTTCACTTCTAAAATGTCACTGCCTGAGCTCATCCCTGCACAAACGAGGCTCTACAGTCAACTATTACGTCAAGTTTCCTCAGCTAACTTGGCTGTAGGAGAGAGAGAGAGCCGGCCCCTGGGTGGGTCTCTTGGGGTGCTGCTGCAGCTCGACACTGAATATCCTGTTTGTATCGTTTCTCCCCTACACCAGCAGCTCAGCCAGAGCCTCTCCAGCGTCAGAAATAATTCTGTCCTTGCAGTCCATCTGTAACTGAATTCACATGTCAACACATCATTTATCTGAAAGAACTGTAACCAATGCAGGGAGAGAAATGATCTTTTAAATAAGTGATTTTACCTACAACCACACACATTAAAAATGGATTAGTCATAACTGCAGGTTTTTTTCAGGGCTCTGTTCCAAATCTGACTCCATTGAATGGCTTCACTCTGCACTTCTGCATCTGAGTGCTTTCAGCTTGTTTTAAAGTTCAGCCTTAGCTTTCATTTCCCACAGGCTGCGAAGCTTGTTTCAGGAAGAAGGAACAACCTCCTTGCAGTTGTTTCATTTTGCAGCCCAGAGCTGTGGGGATGTGTTGTGAGACCCACGAGATGGTCTGAGCTGAAAACAAACCCACACAGTGAAGCAGAGGGGGCAGATCTGCTCAGCCCCTGGAGTCAGCTGTTCTCTCCTTTCAGTCCTGTTTCCCTTGACATACTGTTCCACTCTTTCCACGCTCACGTCATGCTGTTTCCATTCAAAGGAAACAGTATGAAACTTCATTTTTGTATTCAGGAGGCCAGCGGGTACCCAGCTTCTGCTGCAGAAAAAATGGTCATGGTTCAGCTCCTGTTCCCTTTGGACGCTGGAATAACAACGGGGACAGACTTGCAGGAGGAGGCACAGCAACACCACGAGATCTTTTCACCTTCTTTCCCTTTCAGCCCCATGAAGATTGGTAGCTGTTGCAAAAATTAATACATGTTGAGGAGCTAATGGTATCCCTCCATCCTCCAAAAGGCTTGTTAGATATCCATCTTAAAAGCACTGTGTTTGAGTTAAATATTGTAATTATGATTACTAGTGTGCATGAGTCCCAGCTTGAAACCACGGGAAGCTGCCTCTTTGCAAATCACTGCTGACAGCACGCAAAGCCTTGGCGGCTGCCCCAGCTCAAATCTCCTTTCTTGATGGACAAAAGCTGTGAAAGCAGCAAAAATTCCTAACCACAGGCGAAGTCTAGAAGTGTATTGCAGGAATCTGTCAGCTGGTGCTTGTGAACAGACTCACACACTTCCTGTGTTTGCTAAAATCTGTTTTGAGTGAGGCTGCACAGCTACCTGAGGAGTCAAAAGCATCTGTGCATCTACTTCATTATTTCTTCATTGCAACTGTGCTTTGCAGGGGGGTTACGAAGTTTTTCTCTACACAAGCACTTTGAACTCCACTGCTAAAGGCAACCAAACACAATTCATCAATATCTGCATATAAGAAATGTGACTTCCAATAACTCGGGGGGATTTGAACTGTCTGGTTTCCGAGGCATTTTCTTAAAATCCACCTATTACATTAAGCTATAAATAAACTAGAAACAGGAAACTGGAAGAGATTGGGTGGGACAAGGAACATACAGAAGGAAGGAAGGAAAGATAAAGTCATTTCAGAAAACCTAAATTAATTATTTGCAATACTATACAAATGCTGGGTTCTGCAATATCCCAGATATTCTTTTTTCAGGTAGTAAAGAGATCCTTTGCCCCAACCGGCAGCTACACTGAACAGCTTTGCCCATCCAAAATATCCGATTATGGAGACTTCTGTAAACATTGTTCCTCTTGTCAGTGTTTGGCATCTTTACGGGTACAGGACAAGGTATTTCTCCCCAGTGAGTTACCCACTTGTCTCCAGTGGGTGATGAGATTTCCTGCAAGACACCATCAATTGCTCTGCCGACTCTTTGGTTAAGCTAATTCAAGTCTACAAAAAATAATTTACCCTGCAGCTTGTGGAGAGTGTTTCTGTTCATTTGGCAGACAGGACAGAAGCCCCTTCTTAAAATCCTGAGATCCAACTATATTAGCATCCCAAACCATTAACATCAGTCAGAAGAAGAATGTTCTCCTCCAAACAAGGGAGGTTGGATTCATCCAGGCTCACACACACTCCTCACTCATGCAACAACTGCAAAGGAATTTTTTCTAGCTACCGCGGCCCAAGTTTTTATACAAGTCATTCTGTGCTTATGTACTGTAGAGTGGTAGAATCTTTCATTAAATTTTGTCCTGATTTCCCATATTTAGTCATTATTTATAAACAGCAAGTTTTAGTTCATGCTAGGCTTCCCTCAGTGATATATTCCTATGGTACTTCTAACAAACTGTGAGAAAGATACTCTTTCATGCTGAGTAAAATGTGCACATGAAATTGAAGATTTGGTGGCAATGTAACGAAATTTAAGTTCCCTTCTATCAAAATCTCTGAGTATTTATGTAACAATCATGGCTAGGACAGTACAACTAAGAGGGAAAGAAAATAAGGGTGGCATTGGTGTTTCCCAAGTACATGGGATTTTGGCCGGAATTTCCCAACAGTTGTAAACAACAAGGGAAACCTCCAAGTTCAATAAGGCAGAGTCGCTTCTTAGTTTGGCTGTGAGTTTATGTTCCACCAGAACAATAGAGTGGTTTCTCTTTGAGGGGAAACACTGCATTCACTGTTTAAATAGCAAAAGAGCTGTAACACAGGCCTGGCTTCAAAACAAGCTTATGAAGAAAAGGATAAAAGCATTCTCAGGAAAAAGACAAATAATTCAAACACACCTACTCTAATATTTCTGCAGAAGTCATTGCAATTCTCCATCACACTCTATTGTTAGTCTACCTGGCCACACCATGATCAAACCCAAAAGGCCAGGTTCAATGTCACAACATGAGCACTTACCAAAACAGTGGTTTCTGTTCAAAAACGTCTTTTTTTCTGTAACACAGAAGTTTCTCATGTCAGACATGCCTCAGGTTACACAATATGATGCAGTCCGTAACTTGTGTGTCATATCCAACTGACAACTACACAGGCACAAACTCCAAGTTATCTAAAGGCAGACCCTGGGGATGTTTGTTTCCCCCTTCAGTTTATTTCCTTCCCTTGTCTCCTTGCAGCTCCTGGTGCCCCACAGAGAAAGAATCACTCACTGCTTTCGTTGGTCTCAGACAAGTTTGCTCTGCTTCTCCCTGCAACTTTTCTAGACGTGGCAATGCATGAAAAACCTTTGCAAACTGGCACTTCCAGGCTGAATAACGTCTAGAAAAGGATGCACCCATTCCTTCACTCAGCTGGAATGTGTGATTTTGTCCTTCAAGCTATCTCAATAGAGGTGCTGTCAGAGAAATCTGTAAAAAATGCTTTGAAGACCAGCACCCCTCACTGTCAGTTATGTTGAGCTGCTGTGTCCAAGAGTTATTCTTACATATTGGTAAATTCAAATTCCCTCCAGACTTCTTTCAGGACAGCTGGACTACAGAGCATGAGTAATTTGATGGCAAATCCTCTTCTTCATCTGTCACTTGGGATCACAATTAGTTCCTCCAACACTTGTGTAGTTTTCATTAATTAGCTCAGCACAAATTTACAGGAGCACTTCCTTGAAATAAATCTAAAAGCAATAATGACATCTAATAAATTTCTTACTTTTTCCTACAAACTTTTCTTGCATTAGTAGGGGAAAATGATGCCAACTGACTTCATTGGGCTGTGAGGATTAAACCATCGTTTATAATACCCTTTAAAAATGAGAAAGTGTCATTTAAATGTTAGTCACATGAGTAAGCAGTGAGTCAATATTCTGCATATTAACTGAATGCATTTGAAGTGCTGGAGTTTTTCTGAAGCCTGCCAAGATTGAGCCATAACAATTTCTTTTATAGCTGGAGATGAGCCTGAATAAAAGACCTTCCTAAGATCCAGAAGGTGAAGATCAGAATCATATGCACATAATCTCCATTCCACTGAATGTCAGCTTAGAGGAAAAAAAATCAGACAGGACTGAGCAAGACAAAGGAGCTGTGATTACCTTTCATGAAAGTAAAAAGGAAAATGAGATCATCGGTGCCATAATGCAATCTAAAAATTAATCCAAAACCTGCCAGTCCAACAGACTGATCCATCAGTTTGTGTCTTTCAGAGACCAACACCGAGCTCTGAAAGCTCATGTTAGAGACCTAAATACTGTTTGTGTCCCCTACAACTGAAAATTTCCTTTATGCTGAATGTGATTTGTGTCTGAGACATCAGACGGGGGTTTCTGGATTCTAACCCCAGTGCCTTCAGTGGTGTCAGCCACTGTTAACACAAAATAGTTTGCCTGAAAACCTGAGCCTCCAAAACCAAATGTTTATATGCAGATACCAGCACTGATCTTGACAAATCTTTTATCTGTTTCCTCTTTCTTCCTCCTCTCTGGACACAGAAAATACGTTGTTACAATGAGGCAATAAATTTTGTTTGGGAGAGTGCCAGGAGATCCAGATCTACTGACTTCCGTGCAGTTCACCAAGTGTGTTTAAGGAGTATGTACAACTTTCTCTCTACTTTGGGCACTAGCACTTTCAATTTTTTTCCTGATTGTACTCTGCTTCATTCTGTAGACACAGAATGGTTTGGGTTGGAAGGTACCTTAGACATCACCTAGATCCAACCCCTGCCATGGGCAGGGACACCTTCCGCTATCCCAGTTTGCTCCAAGTCCCATCCAGCCTGGTTTTGAACACTTCCAGGGATGGGGCAGTGGCAGCTTCTCTGGGCAACCTGTGCCAGGGCCTCTTCACCCTCACAGGGCAAAATTTCCTCCTAGTATTATATGCTTAAAGAATGTAATTCCAGTAACTCCACGTTGTGGTCCCAGGAGCCAGAGCATCCTCCCAGCACTTCCACTCCGTTTCCAGCAGCCATTCCAGAGGCAGGAGCTGGGAGTTCTCCTGGCTACGGAACTGACCCCGTTCCTTCAGCCAAGGGCACAGCCCCGCCGCTCGCTCCTGCCCTCGAACTCCCACCGGCTGCGCTGTGCCGCCCCGCCGGGCCCGTCGTGCTCCGCTGTCACCGCGCCACCGCCGCGCCGGCCGCGCCCCGCCGCCACCTGCCCACTGATAAGAGCCGTAATTAACGGCGGCACTAATGGCAGCGGCAGGAGGAGGGAACGGGCTGCCCATCCCCGACATCCCATCCCCGGCAGCCCGTGAGACACCGCCAGGTCCCGGCCCCGGTCCCCGCCCTGATACTGATCGCGGTCCCAGTCCCAATCCTGGTTCATATCCTCGTCCCAGTCCCCATCCCCGGTCCCGATCCCGTTCCCGTTCCCATCCCAGTTCCCGTTCCCATCTCCATCCCGGTCCCCATCCACATCCCCGGTCCTAATCCTGGTCCGTATCCTCGTACGAGCTCCCATCCCTGGTCCCGATCTCGGTGCACATTCCCATCCCAGTCCCCATCCCCGGTCCCGATCCAGGTCTCCATCCCCATCCCCGGTCCTAATCCTGGTCCCCATCCCCGGTCCCGATCCCAGTTCCCGTTCCCATCCCGGTCTGGGTCCCCGCTCCCCTCACAACGCCGCCCGCCCTCACGCGCCCCCTCGGCCACGCCCCCTCCCCAC
>WEKY01057823.1:48133-61630 GCA_013390045.1 Picathartes gymnocephalus
GGTGGGGGCGGCTTCGACCCGCCGCCCGCCTACCACGAAGTGGTGGAGACCGAGGTGAGCTGCGGGCGAGCGGTCCCGGGGCGGCTCCGGGCGGTGGGAGCCACCCGCAGCCTCCTCGCTGCCGGGGCCGGCGGGCTGGGGTCGGCCCGGCCATGGGGCCGGCGGGACGGGCCCGGAGACCCCCAGTCACTCCCCGGGCCGGAGGCTCCTCATCCCCTCACATTCCCTGCCTGCTGCCTGCCCGGCGAGCTCCTGAGCCCGTTCCCTGCGATCGCTGCAAGGTGAAGCGCACCCAGGGTTTTCCTCGGCATTCCAGGAATGTGTGGCTACCGTAGGGCTCTGCTTTGCGCTCCCCCTCTTGTGCCTTCTTGCATAACCCCGGTGACTAAGGGCTGTCTATTTTTTTTAACTGTTTGCACAATGTGAACGAAAGCGCAGTGTGGGTATGACTTTACGTACAGTTTTATTTGGATAAGCTGAGCGTAAGTTCTGAAATAGGAACGCAGTGAGGTCAAATGTTTTTCAGAACAGAGCTTTAACTCATAACTTAGGGCTGTGATCTAAAATAAAACTGAGGTAGATAGAAGTGCTGCAGAATGTCAGCCTTTCCCAGGTTCTCTTCTTCCTCCTGTTTGCCGTTCCCTCTCTTCCATCCTCTTCCAGAACTCTGAACCCCTCAGCCAGCAGATAGACTCATAGTGCTATCCTTGCTGTCTGGAACAGTCTTGTAGTGCTTTCCTACAAAGCCTTCTCCTCCTGCTGGTCTTTTTCCCAAAACTTCACAGAGTGCTCATAAGAAAAGAGCTAATTAGTAGTGTCCAGACAGTGGAACTTGTGGGTTGAAAACAGCAGAAAGCCCCCCCTGTGTGATACCAAAGGGCCACTTTGTGTAGTGTGTCTCAAGAAGTGGTCAAGAGCAGATGCTTAAGGTCATGAATAAACCAGGGAACCTCGTGTACCCTCCCAGGCTCCAGTGAAGAGTATCCTGAGGGTTTTCTGTGCCAGAAAAGTGCTCCCTTTCTGTGCATGCATGTGTATGTGTCTATAAATACATTCGTGAAGAATCCACGGGCATATGTGGTACGTAACTACACTTGCCCAGATCATCCGTATCCGTAGCCTCGGCACGTTGACGTCCAGCCCTGTGGAATAAAGATAGGTGATCCTGCTCACTGAATTAACTGGGTTGGATCCTGAGCTCCTCTAAGCTGCTGATGTGTGCTTGTGGAGTAAGGTGATCCGTGGGATGGCACGCGTGCCGTGCAGGAGCGGAGCCGCTGTTTAACTTCCCTGACAGAAGCACCAGGGAGCTGCTTTGCAACCTTTCCTGTCAAGGATCGAGAGTGAATGAGAGTTCTTGTTGGCATTTGGGTTGGATGTAGTTATAGCTGGGACAGTCTGGCTTGTCAGTGTGACATTTCAAGAGAAGCTGTCAGTGTAAACTTCAGAGAAGCACTTTTTTCCCTGCTCGTGTTCCCATTAGAAATGGCACTTTGACAACTCTCAGAGGATTCTCCCGCCCCCCATTATTTCATCCTGTATTTCTGATCAAATTTACTTACACTTTATGATAGTTTGCTTTGCTACTCACGTTCTTGTTTGCTCTGACTTGTGTTCTTTTTAACCCACAGGAGGGAAGTCAAAACATTTCAATGTAGGTAAATCACTGCACACAGCAGGCATTTCAGAAGGATAGAGGTGTCTTGCTGCGTGAAACTTTATATAAATTCATGCCTTAATTTTGTAATTGGATTCATTTGCATATGAGCATCTGTCAACTCCTGCACGTGTATGCAAAACAGTATTTTTGTAATAAAGGAGTTACATCTATAAAAATCCTGAGATTGGAATTGTTGCCTGTGCATATTTGTCTAACACTGCAGTACAACTTAACAGCTTTTGACATACATTTTATGAAAGGAGGAAAGTGATATATGATCAGTTCTTGGGGTTTTTTATTTATCTGCTGTAATCTTGCATTACATTTAATAAGCTACAGCTATTCTTTAAGTGGTTAATCAGTAATTAATTAGGTTAATCAGTAGTCTTCCATTTAGCAGAAGCTTATGGCATATGAAGCTGTACAGAAAGCCATTGCAGAAGCAGCTATATTATTCATTGTAGTCATACACATTATGGTGAAACATATTGTACTCCATGCTGTCTTGTGGTAATTCAGATGTTATTTCTGGTTTTCTTCCTCTCAGTATCATCTCTCTTTCTAACAGCTCTTCGAGTCTATATTCCTCCTTCTCTTCATAATACCAGTTTTAACTTTTATTCAGTAGGGAAGAAGTGGTGTGTTAGATTTTTGGATTTTATATATCAGCAACAGGAGATAAACAGAAGATAAATCACAGGAGAAGAATTCTTAGAAATTTTCCCCCAAGTAAAACGTTCCAGTATAATGCTTCATGAACAGAAGTTAGGATTAGATGTTATAGTTTAAAAATAACGAGAATGCTTCAGTCATTCTTCAAGACGTGTATAACAGGTCTGTACTTTGAATTTACATGCTTTTTTTGGCTGAGCACACTTTAGCATTCATATAAGAATAGGTCTATGAATGATTAAACACTTCACATTTTCCCTAATCAGTAATGAATACATTATGTTTGCATATGCTTATTTGGTCTCTATTACATAATGTTAGAATCTGCTCAGCATTCATGTGGATCAAAGAAAGGCTTGTCTAGTGGTTTTCTTTGAGAAGAGCACAGCAACCAGATACATATCATACTAGTTAAAACATGTTTTCTTTAGATAAGATTGTAAAAATCAATGTGCATCCTATTTCAGTGATCCAGACTGCTGATCTTCAGGGCAGTGTGGAAGTGTTAAAGAAGCCTGAATTTGTAGTAACTGGCCCAGAAGCAAGATAGCTGCTGTGAGCTGGCCCAGCATATGCCCTGTGCTTTCTTTCTGTGTGAGGCTTGAGATGAAGATGTCCATAAATTTCAATTTCATGAGGTTAAAGCTTCAATTTCAGCAGGCCAGTGTTTCCCTATTGCTTCAGTTTTAGGTTGAAAGCTGTGGTGTGCCTCTGGCATTGATGCTGGTAGCATGGCCACACTTAACAAGAGGAAAAGTCCAGACAAGCTTGGAAATACAAAGGGGGCTTCAGTTCATTTGTGCAGTCATCCTGAAACCGCATGAAGTTCAGCTTGAGGTTTACAGCTTGTTGGAAGTTTTGCCCTTTGTAGCACCAAACCACACTGACAGACTGAGGTCACCTGCTTTTCCAAAAGGTAACTTCATGTGTTTGACATAACTTCTGTGTTTATGTCTGTTGACAGAAGTAAATCTTGCAATTTGGCAAGAATGTAGGATTTCTGTGTTTATTCCTCAGGCAACATGCAGATTGTCACGGTGTGATTCTGTGCTGAGGGAAGCGGGTGAAGGATGCCATGCTCATCTCTTCATCTGACTGACAGATAAGCTGCTTTATGAACTGCTGCTAAATCCTTATAATTTAAGACAAGACTATAAATGAGTGTGATGACAACGTCTGTCAGTGTGTCCATGAATTGCCACAAGTGCCACAATTGCTGGCTTTAGTGAGTTTGAGAGGAGAGGGGTGGAGAGGAGCAGGCTAAACAAACATGGGGATTGTGACCAGACAACTTGAAATTGTGTGAAGGGGCAGGTAAAAATATTAAACATATACCAGCGGTTTGTATAACCTTCACTAAAACAATCTTAATTTGCTTTTAAAACAGATTCTGAAAGTCATTACTATGACCTTTTGGCTAAATTGTGATGAACAGATTATATTACCCGCGGCTATTCCTGTCCCCTTCAGCATGTGCTCTTTTGATTTATGTTTTTTTAGTAGAACTGGATCAGAGACTCGTACATGCCAGATTTTACTAGGTAAAGTTTATAATAAAACTTGTCCAAGATTGCTTTTGAGGTGCAGTTTGACTGGAAGAGAAGGGATTTTGTGAAAAAACCAGGCTGATGACTGTAGTGAGTGCCAGTGCCAGGAACATTCTCACTAGTCATGCTGCAGAACTGTGGTGTTCAAACTCTACCTCTCCTCATTATTAAAGCTCAGGACAGAAAGCAGTTCTGCCACAGATGTGCTGCGTCACGGTGGGTGTGTAACTGAACCTCTGGTTTAGCTTTTAATGTGTAAAATGAGGATAATGGGCTGTGCTTTATTAGGAGAACCGTGGACATTAGGCTGGTGAAGGAAGTTCTTTGATCTTTGAATGGAAGGAGCTGTATTTATTTAAAGACAAAGAAGGTATTTAGCCTTCAAGCAAATGAGATGGATTTCACGCTACAATTCTGCACATTTAAAGTCAGTCTCCTCTCATGTAAGTAGTCTTGAGCTTTGCAAAAGTGAGTATTTCTTGCATTCTCCTGTGGAAGTTTTACAGTGTGGCTTGTCTACGAATTGGCCTTGTAAAACAATTAAGCAATCAAATAAAGCTGTGTGGTGGATTCTGGCATCGAGTCCCTGGCTGGATGCCATCAGAATGTCAAGTGGAATTAGTATTTTAGCACTCCTGGTTTTCAGCATCACTGTTTTCAAAAATGAGTGGCCCTGGTGTGGAACCTCTTTTTATATTCTGATTCCATTAACACTTCCTTGAAAGCATTTGAAAGAAAATGCTCTGTGTTTCATTCTTGATATAGCACAGACTAATAGAGATGCTACATGAAGTTGGGGAAATAGGAGTGATACTGAGAGGTGCAGCTGGTTAATTTTAAATGTAAGGTTTATTTTGAATAACTCACAAAGTCATTATCATGTAATGTGATCGTTAGAGTAATTGCTGGATTGAGAGGAGCACTCTGTAATTACTGGTTCATTGGTGAAGGTGATGCCTGCAGGGTCGGTGAAGGTGGGAGACAGCTCTGTACAGCCAAATTCTCAGCTGGGCAGGAAGTGTCTCTGGTATAATGTCCTCTGGAAGCATTTTCTGGTCATCTTCCCAGTTTACAGTGCTATTCTGTGGCAGCTGTTTAATAAGGAAGTGAAATACTGAGGAAGAATGAGAATAAAAACAAATTAGCCAGTGTTAGAAGTTAATTCCAGCAAATCATTTGGATTGCTTTTGGATTAAGGAACAGTAGCTCTTTGTAGGAGGAGGGCAAAGAGGAAGTGCCTGTTTCTTTTGTAAGGTTTTATTTTGAAAAAAACCACATATTTGTGCTGGTGTAGGAATAGCCTTTGGCATATATGTTTCAGGGGCCAAATCTAAAATTAATTTTAAAAGCCAGTGTTCCCAGTGTTTCTTGCCACTTGATCTTCCTGCTCACTATTTTACAACAGTTCTGGCTTTTCTGATGCCCAGCAGAGCGGTCTTGAGAGTCACTTAAAGATTTTTTCATATTAGTTAGTCACAATTTTGGAATTATACACTGTGAAAATCAACTGCTTTGTCAGTTCTGGTTTCTGTCTCACTATTCATCACTGTACATCTGTAGAACAGAAGTATAGGTGAGTGTTTAGTAGCGTTACTGAATTAATTTTCCTTTTCAGAGCCTGACCTTTGGTCACTAAAATGTTACAATAAATACTTTACGTAGTGGTTCTGCAGCATTTCGCTATTAATTCCTGGTGTTTTGGCAAAGGGAGATACAAGTATTGACTTAATTTTAAGTACTGAAATGTTAAGCATTTGTGATTCATTGTTTTATTGTTTTAAAGCACAATGTTTATCTGATATCACACCAAGTTATTCTGAGTTATTTGGGAACAAGCATGAGGTTTTGTGCTTATGAAAACTCAAGGGTTGGGAGGAATAATGGTGTCGACTCTGAGTCTGGCTGTTTATAGTTACTCTAATGGAGTAAGTTTTTAAATATATCCACAGACAATAGTGAAAGCACATGGAAGATAAGTGTTTTCCTTGGTTCCTTATGAATGGCATTCCTAACAGCGCTTTCCATGACCTCTCCCTCACCTACGACTTATCAGACTTCAAAATACATTGCCAAAAGTGGTTGCAACGAATCTCTGCCTCAGATTTCACTGAATATTGTGGTAATAGCAGTGTAAAAGGGCAAAGAGGCTCCTTGTGTTTTTGGAGTTACATGGAGGTTTTAATTCAAGTGCTATTTTTGCAGATCCTCGCTTGTTTTGTTTTGCTGTGATGCTCAGGACTATGTTTGTCTCTGAACAAGTAGGCAAGTCCATCAGGGAGTATTGCCTAATAACATCACATCGTCACCCTGGAAATCAGGGAGAGAGTACAACCCATGTTTTCAGAAACTCTGAGTTAATTTCCAGTTTTGCTGGATTTATTTTTATTTTTTAAATTCAAAATGTGTTCTTATTATCAGTCTTACACAGTTCTTAGTTGTGAGAGATGGGGGCAGAGGGAAGGTGGAGCTATAGGGTTTTTGTGGTTATAATTTGTTATAATCCTTTACAAGGGTTTAGTCTATACATGCATCTTCGATGGTGTCCTTGTGCAGTTCTCAGTTAAGGGCAGTGTCTAAAACCCTCTGTGAGAAAGTTCACTAAATAAATTGGGTTTTTCTTAGGTCATCTCTATGATAAGATGAGAGTCCAGATCAACTGCAGTTAGGTGGAGTCTGTAAAGGAGGATTTATTTTCTTTAGTAGTAGTAGCGTATCATTCTTTTATATTAGCATGACAAAATACTGGTATTTTTTTCTCATGACAAGACTGCATTTGTTTGTGTAAAGTAGTCCATTGTAAAAATTTGAAGAGCTTCATTTCTATGAAAAAAGAACAAAACAAAACATCTATGTATCTCACCAACAGGCTTATGTTCTTTTAGCAGAAAATAAATAACGAAAAGCATTCCTATCTGTTGCTGCCCTTAGAATTTTTGCATCCAGGTGTTTCTCTGAATGAAAATTCAAGGATGAGATGCTCATGAGAGTCTCTTCAGGACTTAAAAACTGTGACAGTACTTTGCAAGTAAATGTCTGTCAGTAAAACATTCAGGAAATCACAGTAGGTTTTCCTATTGCCAGATAAGAAACATAATGTGGAAATTCCATATGTGACACTATTTTTTGAGTCTTACTAATACTGACATATTCACAAGAGGATACCAAGCTTGCTCTTAGCAGTGTGGGTTCAATAGGTTCAATCTGATGGCAGGAACAGGCAGCTAGGAAATACTCTCCAATTTTGTTCCCACAGCTGCCACGTAACAAGAGTTGAAAGTTCTTTAAGCTTCTGGAGTACCAGTTTGTAAAAGGCAAGTAGGTTATAGGTATGAAAATGTGACGACAATTTTTTTAAAGATTGAATACCTTGTTGTTAGTGTTTATGTTTAAGTGCAGGGTGGTAGCTTTGAGTTATTTGAAAGGCTTTGAATTATTTCCCTTATGTTTCAGTTCCAGGTAACAGAATATCCTCCTTTTAGGAGTTAATTAAAAGCAGGAAAGGTTTGACATCCAGGCGTGAAAGTAAAAGCTTCTTTAATCAATAGTCTGGCAGATGGAGGGACTGTCAGGTCATGACTTCGGGATTCATAGCTTGTCCCACAAATTGATGGGCACAGTATCTCAGAGCAGAGAAATGCTCTATTTTTATGAGTATTTGATGTATTTCTCTCACTTTGCCTCCACCTGAGCGCTGCAGTGCTCTGCAAACACTTGTGAGTGGTGCATCACTGCTGTGGCAGAGGGGAGCATCCCTGCTGACACTTGGCAGCTGGGGAAGCTGAAGCATTGAAAAATTGATTTCTTTATGTTGACTATGCCTGCGATAAAAACTGGAAGGTGGGCCTAAAATTTTTTTCTGCTAGTTTTGGCTTTATGCATTTTTTTTTTCATTACTGCCTTTCAGAGCAGTTAACTTTGTCCTGTTTGTAGGTACATAGTAACAAGGCTTTGTGGTTGTGTTTTTTTTAACAATGCAATGAAACATCAAAAATCTGTTTTCTTGGCTATAAAATGATGGTTATTTTGTGAAAATCACTTATTAAGAAGGCGTGAGGTAGAAGTAACTGCTTGGTCTGCTGATGTCTTAGAAAGTCTGATCCTGTTGCTTGTTGAAAGAAACGTGATTTTGAGATTTTTTTCCTAAGTTATACTAGATTCAAGAGCACATAATGTGACTTAGCTCTGGTGATAATAGATTCTGTTGGTAGCCTCCTATCAAAATCAAATTAACGAATTCAAATTATAATTTGACTGTAATTTCATTACTAAGGCTGCCAATTAGAAACAAAACAGGTTTTAAACTCCTTGTTATTTTATGTAAAGTGACTGGTATGGGAACTGTCAGTGGCTTTAGTTAAACAGTGTTTGATGAGTTAATTAGCTGAATACTGCATGAATGCATTTTGAATCTTTCAACTGTGACCTTTTGGCAATTAAAGTTAATTCAGATTTCACTTTTTGTGCTAATCTTTGTTCTGTGTTACTCTTCAATAGAAGGTTTTATACTACAGATTTAAGCAATGCTTTATCGATCAGATGTTGAACAGTTTTTGTTTATTCAGCCTTGCAAGCAACTCTGAGAGGTGCCAGGTCCCCAGAGAGGGAATCTTGAATCAGTGCTTGAGCTTGTTCCTGTGAGGGTATTTCTCCTGGGAGCCTGTGTGTGTGTTTAGCCATAACTGCATTTTCACACCCTGAAAATAAGCCAGGAGAGTCAAGATTGTTAGAATGAGGGGATTTTCAGGGCTTTTGTGCAATAAGAGATGTATCAGAAGGCATGGAGAATTACATTAAAGGTTTGTCAGCATAAGTTTGTTGGTCTAAGTATTTCAGCTGCAGAAATAGTCACAGATTTATGATGTGCACCATGACTTCCTAATGCAGAATAGAGTGGTTCTTACAGCCTTTTAGACAGTTTATCTTTGGATGACCCATTGGTTATCAGGAATAAGGGGGTTTTTTTTTGCTTTTTGCTGTTCTGTGGAAGAACATCCCTTCAAATCCTTATCATGTTGGGGCCCAGCCCAGTGTTAAGTCTGTTCGGCCAGAATTGCAGAGTCCTGATACAGATCATCATCAACTGGCAGAAATTATTCTGAAATCACCTATTTAAGGGGAGGGAGATAGCTTTTTATATATATTTATTTATAAACAAGCAAACAAACCCCATGTAATTCCCCAAAGACAAGATTCAGAAAATCACTTTTTGGGAGGCTGACATGACCTTGTATTCTATTTACTTTCACATATACCATAATTTTTCTTTAAAATCTTTTATTTCCTCCATCGACCTTTGTCAGTAGAGTTTGCAGTGACAGTTCCCAATCTCCTCAGTTGCAGAACATTAATTGTGGATACGTGTTCAGGCCTGGGTTGCATTTGTGAATGTCAGCAGAGCAAGTGACTTCTCCAGGCTGTGTTGGAGTGCGAGTTCTGTGTGCAAATCTCCAGCCAACATAAGATTATGCAAGAACTGAGCTGATGTTTCACCTTGCTGCAGCAGCTGCTGGTAATAAATCCTTCACTTTAAAGAGCAGTGCCTAACTTGATTTAAAAATGGGGTGGTGAACAGTTTGGGCTTTTTCATGTGCAGAAAGACACTAATTATGAAAGAGCAGCAGTAAGTCTTTAAAGAGACTGTTTCATGCAGTAGATTTGTTGTAAGAAACTCAACTCAGTCTGCACTAAGCAAATGTGCTGTAATCTCCCAGAAATGCAGAGTGTTAAATTTATTAATGGTTTGAAGGGGAATTTGGGTTTTTAACTGCCTGGGTGTGTATTTGAGACTGTCACAGTTTCACAGTAGCTGTGAAGCTATGTGGATGTGATATGTTCTAAAATTAATAAATGAACTCGATAGTTTCTGCACATGGTTTTAGTAGCAGAGCACTGTCAAGCAAGAAGCCTCATTGCCTCTAATTCCTGGAATGTGCCAAAAGAGTGTTCCTTCAATGCAAATAGTTCCCATTATTATTAGTGCAATATTCCAAACACCACACTCATTTTTTGTGTAAAACCATCTTTTCACTGCACTGTTGGTAGACTCAATCTAGCAATAGTCCAGATCTGTTCTAAGCATAATTTATGATAATTTGGGAGCTGAATGTGGAGTGAAGAACATGTATTATTTCACTTTCCATATGAATTTCTGTGTCATGGACTCTAGCAATTACTTGTGTGGAAACAGGTAACTAAAGAGCAGCGTTGCATGGATGCAGATGGGAAAGCAGAACAAGAAGTGGAGTTTTTCAGCTACAGTTAAAGGTCTGCTTAGCTATTCTGCACCTCTTAAGATACCAATTGCTATCACTGCTTTTATTTAAGGTGGACACTTTCCTCCAGGGAATGAAGCAACTGTAGCTCTGTTTCTGTAACACTTGTTGAAATGTTGTTTTCCTTGTACAATTCGAGGCTGAACTGTAGTCGTTGAACACCCAGCAATTGGGTATTTATATTATACTCAGTCTGCCTTTATTATCTAAAAGTTCATTCCCATTCTGTTACTGTGAACACTTTTTATAACTGCACACTTGTTTTCTATAGGAAATGGTTTTATGTTCTACATGGGTGTTCTTTACAGAAGCTGTATAATTAACAGTTTTTTTTTTTTTTAAATGCTTCTAACTAATTTCAGTGTCTTTTCATTTACACCTTCAAACATCTTCTCCAAAACCTGAAGTATTTAAACAGTGCATAATTTGCTAGATGGGAATTACATTAGGCTTCCATGCACAGTGCTGGATCAGGTGACCACAGTTTCAGAAGCTGATATTCAGGTCTGCTAAAATACAACTTCCCTTAATGACAAACTGAGGACTAAATGTTTAGTAGGGTGTTGGAGAAAGGTGGCACTTTATTTTCCAAACACCGATATGTGTTTTTTTCTAAGCAGTGTTCTGTTCCTCTAAGTTGTCCTGCTGCTCTCCAGAACCTGTAAGTCCAGCCCACATGCTGTCCATGAACTTTAAAGGTTATGCTCTATGCAATTGCTATTCCCTTGGCTTAATAGTTTTGAACCATTATGAAAGTGAATGACACATTTACTTTTTTAAAACATGTCTAACCCTACAAATAGCAAATGCAGTGAGAGAGCTGGGAGCACACTTGTGTGCATACACTGATTTCATTCTTGGTGTACCATCTCCTCCAGACTTCAGTTCTTTCTTTTGGTTTATTCCTTTCTAGTTTTTCCATTCACTTTCCTGGCATTGTCTGGTTTTTACTTTCAAATATGCTTGCCCTTCTTCCCTCCTGTCCCTGGCTTCTTTTTCAGTGGGATCTTGTTACCATCCCTGCTCTTGTTTTCCACTGTCTCTGACAGTGGCTCCTGCTTGCTGCCAGGCCTGATCCAGACATTCTGTCCTTCCTCCTGCTGGCTTTGCCTGCTCTTGTGGAGGCAGGGAACGGTAGTCCATGTGAACTCTTTGACACATTGGCTACCTGGCATGTATGAGAGGTTAAAAAATAAACAAAAGGAAATAAATGAATAACTTGCCTACTCTTTCTTTGGCGCTGCTGAGGCAGTTACCTCATATGGCACTCAGTGGAAAGCAGGGGGTAATTCTGTGTCCTGTACACAGAAATAACTGCTCTTTAGTGGCACTAGCAGGAAACCTGTAAAGCTTAGCTGCTTGCTTTTCCCTCTTACCTTCCAGAATATTTGCCAGTAACTCATTATGACTTCAGGAGAAGGACAATTACATTAGATGTAGGTTTTTCTTTAGATTATTAGTAAGAAAATCCTGATGTACTAAAACAGTGTCCTGTATTTCTAATGTGGTGGGGTGATATGGACTTTCCTTAGAGTAAACTATTCCCGTATTCTGCAGGAGTTGTTGAACAGAGGATTAATGTGCAGATCTGTGGAGGTCAAAATTTGTGCTCTACAGTCTCACAGGGACTGGAAGTACTTGTCACTTGGCACTAGGTTCTGATATGCTATGGAACAAGATTTGCCTCTTAAATAGGCAATTAGTTAGCAATTAGTTATGTAAACAGAGTAGTTATCACCTACACTAAATACATCCAGGTATGTAATCCCTTCAAATTGAAATATTAAATTCTACTTTGAAAAACACAAGCAGCCTCAGGGTTGAGAATTTGACATGCTTGTTACAAGCATAGCTGCCTTTTTTGAATCCTTTAATGTGTCTAGGAAACTGTTTCACTTGAATTTTTTTTCACCCACAGAAAAATGATGAAAATGGGAATTGCTCTGGTGAAGGGATTGAGTTTCCAACAACCAACTTGTACGAACTGGAGAGCAGAGTTTTGACAGATCACTGGTCCATACCCTACAAGCGGGAGGAGTCTCTAGGCAAGTGCCTGATTGCATCCACCTACCTGGCCAGACTGGGTAAGTTCCTTTTCACAAATACACAGATTATCTGTTCAGAGGGTGTCACAGACAGAATGTTGGGCAGTTGTCTTTCACTTTAATCTTGCCATTGTTTACTTGGACTCTGCAAAACGATCCCATCTCTGGGAAAGTGGTTAACAGTGCACTATTCTACCCAGTGCTGTAAAAACAACATTGATCTCTTTTCTTTCTCTTTAACTTGTTTACTTAAGTTTTTTTCAAAAAATGGTGCATATGTTTATTTATGTTCTAATGATTGTGGGAATTTGATCTTTTCAGAGCTAAATTACTGACTCGGTTTTTTCCTTGTGCTGGTTATTTTCCGTTCATAAAAGCAAGCTGTCATCTCAATCCCTGTTGTATCATGCTTGTACAAGTGGTTGTTTTTCCCTGGTGAGATGCTTATATTGCATTAGATCCGAATTTGCCTCTTCTGTATTCAGTACTTTGACTGGGGTTAAGAGTGTGGAGGCACCACACCCAACAACTGGTGTATAAATGAGAGTACAAGATAGTTTTTCAGTCATGCCTGATGGCAGACTAAAGGAATGTTGTAATCTCTTGGAATAATAGAAGTTGTTAAGTGGTTTTGGTTTGCTTCTTTGTTTCAAATCTGTGTTAAAAGGCTGTGCTTTAGTTTGGTATTGGAGGGAGGCTGTGAAGCGTGAGTGTTGTACGAATTGTAAACTCTAAAGTTTACAAGTTACTTACGGTGCTAATAATGCTTGAAGAAGTTGCAAAAGGTATTGGGAAGCTAATTCTTCCTTCTGAAAGGCAGATTCTCTTGACTCATGCTTTTTGTGGCTTAAAAAGCATGCTGGTTAGAGGGAAAAGTAGCACATTTACCTCTGCTGGTTTGGGTTGGTGTTCCCTCAAACTTGCAACAAGGTCCCTGAGGTCATCTTAAAAAGTAAATTTTTAAAAATACTGTTAAAAAGCACTCTCTTTTCTGTAAAGGTCTTTCCGATTCTGATGAGAATTGCAAGAGGTTTATGGACAGATGCATGCCTGAAGCATTTAAAAAGGTAAGTAGGTACTGTAGGCCAGTTCAATGTTTCTTTGCGTTGTTCTTGGTGGAAATAATGTTTTGTAATCCAGACTTTGGGCAACTACTGAGTGGGTTCTTAGATTAAAATCACACACAAATTATTTTCCTAGATGAAAATCATAGAAATTTAGATTTAGATCATACCAGATCCCAGTTCTGTAGCTCTGGCCAACTTTAGCACACAGCTTTTTTCTTTTTTTTTTTCTTTTTT
>WEKY01057825.1:4837-17381 GCA_013390045.1 Picathartes gymnocephalus
CAACAGCAAGCAGAAACAACTGAAAAAACTGGAGGCAAAGACAAGGATAAACCCAGAAGCAAAGATGAAAAGAATGTCAAATATCCAGCTCTTAGAAGACTAATTACAGTATGTATTTCCTTCCCTGCTTTAAGCTACTGACATAGGAAAGCAAGCTGTCAACCAACGTTAATCAGAATTTCAAATTAAGAAACTTGGTATCATTGCATAAGAAAACCCAGATATTCCACAACCATAAAACTTTATTCCTGTACCTGGCTAACCCACACACCTGTAACACTTTTTTCTTGCACTCTCAGACACAGAAACTGAACTCTACCCTCTTTCCCCACCCTAGTCCAGATTTACAATCTGTCACTGCAGAAATGCAGATCAGCTTAAAGTGGTAGTATCTAACAGCCAAGCCAGCCTAGGATTCAGAAACCACGCTTCAAAGTCAAAATTAACACACCTCAGAGATGACAACAGAACAATCATTATGACACTAATGTAAAATACTTGACTGTAAAGAAAAAACAGAGGTTTTCAGAGCAGAGGAAGAAACTTATAATTACCTTCTCACTACCTGCCAAGTCCACAAGGTAAAGTTTTCCACTTAGTTTCTGTTCTGTTTGAGTATTCTCTTGTTTTACATTAATAAGAAAAATACTATGACTTCGGGAGCTGTGTTCATTCATATCTATAATTCAAAATAAACACACTGTCAAAAAGATTTGTACAACCAATCTCACTTACAACAACACCTTCCCACAGTGCAGTGAGAGATCCAGGGCTAATGAAGCTGTATAGTGTAATCTCTCAATGACAGCAGACCTAGAGGCAGCAAAACCAATAGTATCATCTAATTGGGTAAGAAAGATCCAGTTTTCCCTTGGGCTCCTATTATATATCACGTAAGTTCACTCATCAGGTTTGTTAGCTGTTCAACTATGGATTTCACACATTCATTTACTTTATTAGAATGGAAAGTATATCTAGGTCTTGATAGGAGAGTCTTTTGTAGACCTCCAGTGTACCACATTTTATCCTTCCACAAAAATTTTAACCGGCCATAGCCTTTCATCCCTGTCTTGTACCGCCCCCTCTGCTGTGAAACATGACGAGAAAACAAGACACGTTGAATTTAAAGTATTACTTTAATCCAGTAACAAAATTTAAGCAGACTGCAATCTGAATGAGAACATCTGCCTACTTCTTCTTCCTCTTAACTATAAATCTCTCACAGTTCTAAAAGTATCAGCTTACTGACATTAAAGAAGCAAAATAATATTCTATCCAAATTTTCTTAGTGCAGTCCCCACTTGAACCTCCTCACTTAGGAGCAATGAGGAAAAATTGCAAGAATCATTCCTTAAAAGGAACATCATATTTTTATTTTTGATCCTTAATCGAAGAAATGAGAAGAAAATGCTTGTATTTTCTTAATGACTGTATATTCTCTCTTCCTGAATAAAGAACTAGACACAGGCAGATTGTGAAACATCCTCAAATTGGCTCTGAGACTTCTGACAGTCACCTCAGTTGCTAAGAACTCAAGTCTTACTTTGCATGCACCTACATCTTTCCTTGTCTTCTCTAACCCCTCTGTCAATTCCAAATCCTCCTTCTTGTGCGAGACCTATGGCATGGCTCCTTGCAACTCAGTTGCACGCTACAGCCAAAAATCTTGGGATGCTGCTTAAATCTGCAGCAGGTATGAATTCTGATCAGCTGCTCTTAGAATATGTAATAGAATGATCAAACTGTGGATGAACCACACTTACAGATTTCTAGGTTAATTGAAACAAATTCCACAAACTGGGATTTTGTACTATTCCTAAAGCAGAACTACACCTTTTTCTCCAGTGATGCATAGTTCCTCACTGATGACTTACTTTCTCCTTTCAATCCCAGTCTAAGCAACGTGATCTAATGAGAAATGAATTGAAATACTTGTTTCTGAAAGACACACAAACTGCTTATGCCAAACCCTTTCAAAAAACCTGAATTATTTCGATCACTATTTGCACCTTCCCTCCTTTTTAAAGATATACCAGAAGCAAATACATAAATCACTAAAAGGAAACAGAAGATGATACTTACTTGTAACTGCTACGTGACGATTTGATTTTCCTTCATCTATAGTATCCATAACTTCTTCTGGACTACATACAAAACGCTCTGTGCAACCCTTTGGGGGAAAAAAGGGAGGGTTGTGAAAACACCACACCAAAAAGGCACAAGTAAATGGTGCACACTAGAGGAGTGCAAGACGAAAATACATTAGACTGATGCTCACCTTTACATAGGGAACTCTATTTTTGTCCTCATGAACAGAAAGATTGGTCTTTGAAACTGGAACAGAAAACATTCCAAAGCTAAGGCAAAACTGAATGAAAGCACTGCATACAATGCATGCCCAAGCCATAAATGCTACCTCTCAGCAACACTTGACAAAAAGTTAACATATAAGAAATCACCACCACTGCAGCTTTAGTAATATTATATAGATGAGCTCCATGCTTTCCCATTATGATGTACCTTTGTCATGCAAAGGTTATGACCATAATGAATACCTAAGTAACTTAAGGGTTTTTTAAAATATGTCCCTCCAGAATAATTTATTTTGGATGTTCAATACAAATAAAAGTCTTACCATCCAAAAGGTCCCTTATTTTATCCAAGTATATTTCAAAATATGACACCTAGAAGTAAGAAGAGGAAAAGAGATACATCAGAAGGCAAAAATGCTTGGCTTCTTGATCACAAGGATTCCACATGATTACTATGACCTCCCACATAACACTACATCCAGCTCAAGTTCTTAAGGTTGAACTAAATACACTTTTAAGAAGAAACTGTTTTGATCAAAGTTTGAATCACTATCAGCACTGCTGCAGATTACAGGCATAGTTTCCATCAGTGTTCAATGGAACAAAATTAAAGTGTTAACACAATTCTTCTCTAGGAAGAATCAGTTACTTCAGTAATAACTCAGGTTATCAGGTTTCCACCTTACAGTCATTTGAAACAGATACAGGATATCCATTTACCCACAAACTACCTTCCAGTTTCAACAAAGATTAAAGTAAAAATGAAGAAAAGTTTACCTTAATATGAAATTCAAGATTCTCATCCATGGAGTAAATATAATTAAAAATATCTTGCACTATTCTTGGAATAATGCCCATTCCATCTGGGTCATGAAGCTTCCCCTTAACAGAAAAAGATACAATATAACAAAAAATTCATACTCAATCCAGCATTATAAACAGTATTCAAACACAAAACATCTGGTTCAGATCAACAGACAAAATGCTGACAGGTATGAAGTATAGTGAACCATCCATTTAGCCCCAGAATTCCCCAGAAGTGAAAAGAACAGCCTCAGAACTCTCCCAAATTACTACAAGTGAAATATGCTATTGATATTATTCTTGTGTTTCTCATCCTGCTACAGAAGGTGAAAAAAACCCCACATTAATTACCATTCTCAGTCCTAAAAAAAATAATGGGTACCAAAATGTTGCAAGAAAACAAGCAGACATTTAATTTCTACAAAGCAAAGACTATTCTGATGAAAAGACATGACAGTGACAGTAAGAGAAAATTATTTTAACATTTCTTACTTCCATAGTGTGTGTCTTTCCAGATGATGTTTGCCCATAAGCAAATATTGTACCATTGTATCCCTCAAGTACATCTAAGGGGAAAGAGTATTTTCATTAGCATTCACTTCCTTCTTCTAAAGATCAGTCAAAACAAATAGAATGCAAGCAGGCAGGTCCTAAAACATCCAGCAAGTCAAATCACTCAATGTTTGGGAACCTTGTGCTAGAGTTAGGGGCAGGGAAGGTGCTCCTCCCCACATCTTTTAATGTATTTTTCCATCACTGACTGTGTCTTATAAGTTGGCTGATTAGAAGCACCTGTTTCTTCAACCAGAAAAATCAGGACTTCACAGTTAGGAACAAAAAGGAAATCAATACGATTGCGAGGCTGAAGAGATGGTCTTTGGTATCTCAAAAGAAACCAAACATGAGAACACCATCATATTTTCTGCCTTCAGGAAAGTTTAATTGTCCAATTGTGATGAGAATGGGCAATGCCCTAAGTGTCAAGTATCTTACTCTTAGGCCATAAGCTTCTATTTCAAATTATGAATGAACCAAGCAAAGTTTTAGATTGAGGGGTGACAGCCTGGCTTGTTTACACGTAAGTTACCGTAGAATCACATCCTGCAAGCAAACTTTTACTTTCCAAAAACAAGCATGAGGAGATACTCCAAATGGGGAGATCTTTGCCACTCCATCATACCCATAAATCCATTTGTCTCATCACTACGGCTCATTCACCAGTTGATGCAGCACAGCTGAGAAATGCCATACAGAGCTCAGAGTTTTACATGGAGAAAAGGAGTAGCATTACATTTCTTAGCTAAATTCAGTTTTTAAGCAGCAAACTTCTGATCTGAGTCTGACTACTATTTAACTCATTAAAGGGTTAAAGACTTGCAGAAGCACGGATTTCCCACAGTAATTCACTCTTCTAATGGTGGAGACCCCCATATGTTTACCCAATATTCTGCTCTCACTAATGGTTGATATTTCAGGGGTTCCTGACAAGGCTTTATAAAGCTGTTTTGAAAGTTGGGTCAATTAGAACTTATTGATGCCCTTAAGACAGGAATCAATTTTATTTTCGGGGAACTAGCTAATTACTTACTACAAAAACTTACTGTGGCACATCCTTATTTGTGACAAGACTTCATTTTCTGAAGTTACTACGTCTAATCTGAGAATTCAGTTTTGGAGAAACTGTACACCCTGACATGCACAGCAGTAAATCATATTTCACAATCTTCATTTCCTCTCCCATTCCTCCAAACAAACTTCTGTATGATGTTTTTCTCCAGTAAATGTGGTGGGATATGGAGAGGGCAGATGACACACATCAAACTTACTAATAACAGTTATTATGATTAATTTCCGACAAATAGTTTTAAACTATCGTTGCAGAGAACTGTAAAAAAAAAACCCTAAAATGTACCAGGTAAATGTTACCAAATGTTGCAATCAACTGAAACAGCAGGTTAAGCACTGACATAGTTTATCAGTTCAACTACAGGATGACTGTATGGTGCTACAATCCATGTTGGCACTTATTAAGCATTCCAAAGATAAAAGGCAGCAACAGAACTATAAGTTTTCAACACTGAAATCCACAGGAATATGAGATTTTCTTATGGTAAAGTTGCTCTTCCACCTTACCTTTGACAATCTTTTTAGCACAGTCGTTGTATACTTGCTCTTGTGATGTGTTTGACTGGAACACACGATCAAATATATATGGCTTGGACTATAAAAAAAACCCAAAACAAAACAGAGAAGAGTTATCAAAAATGCTGAAAGTAGAACTGGAAGGTGTTTGTTAATACTTTAGAAGTATCCGACACTGTCTCAGCCCAATCTTCTATTTTAAGCACTTGAAGATGGTAGTGAGGAAATCAGCTTAAACGGTGTTGCCTAAATCTTCACATGCTTGCTTACAAGTAAGGACTTGAATTAAATATATTTGGTTCCAAAGTGTTATCTAAACAGTTCTGCAAAACTACTCTGCCACACGACCACAAGTTAATTGATTTACAAGGTAAGCCAATGCTTGTCCTGTACGTGTGAGAACCCCTTATTCTCTTCTACCCTGGTAGTAGGTCTAGTCTGGTAAACTCAAATTATTAAAAACATCTTATGCCCCATAACACGGAGTATCTGTCTTGGGAGTATTTCTTGAAAAAATTAAACAAAAAAGAAACATTCAACACAAACTATTGTGCCATATAAGATATCCTTAAAATAAAGCTCCCCAAGCAGAAGAAAAGGCTATACTAGGGAAGGGAAACTTTCACAACACTCATTTTGGAAAAGATTAAATCAGGAAAATCTGACAGAATTTTGAGAGGAATGCTGGATATTGCTTTGTTTTAGAGATTTTCATAATAGTTCTAAGCAGCTGACAATCCATTAGCATATAAATGATTACGCTCATCTTACAAAGCTCAAATTTTTGTAGCACTTTCAGAGCTTGATTTTGCAGGTAGCCAAGCAGATGGGTGAAGCTTACAAAGAACCTAGATCAGTTAACATTGTTAAACTCCCTGCAACCTTTAAGTGTTCCATTCTGCCCAAATTTAACTCATTATCATCCTCCCACAAAGATATTCTGGAACTGCCTCTCTGGCAAAGAAACAAATATGGCTTCCATCTTTTACCCACTCACATTTCCCTTCCCTGGCCTGACCTTCCATTTGTCTTTTAATAATATCTAGGACCATACCAAACAAAGCTTTTTTAGACTAAACACATTTATCTGAGGCCTTGAGTTCAGGTGGATGAGCCCTCTTGGAAAAATAATTACAGAGTTCCCTGTATAAATACGTTCAAGAAACCACAAGACTCAGTAGGCAGAAACTGTCCCTAAGGGGCTGAAGTTCGTCAGAACACTTGTTGCACAGCAGGGCAAACACCACCCTTCTCCATTACTCATTTCAGCTTCAAAGACACCTCAAATCCCTATGTTCTACAGGTAGAATTGAGGCCATTAGATACACCAGCAGGGAGACAACTAACAAGTTAAGTAACCCTAGGTAAGAAAATGAAGACTTACACATTACACAAAAAGGAAGATCCTGTAGAAAAGATGACACCAGCTTTCTTATCAGCAGCTGTAGTTTCAAAAAGCCTCCAATTTCACAGACATCAATCAGCTACACTACACACTGCAGTCAGCTACATCACAAAACATTAATCAGCTCTGGTTTGTGCTCAAGTGCATATTTATATGCACTGAAACAATTCCACTGTGGAACAGAAAAGCAAGCTGTAAGGCCTTCACTTGGGCAGTATTGTCTTTAATTGATCTTGTTTATTTATACAGTGAAAGCTGCTAAGCACATGACCACTTCAAATTTCCCTCAAGTTAACAACTGCTACCAATATACAAAACTTAACAATCTTACCCAAAAGAATCCTCACAAGGGGTCCTGCTGTCACTTGTCACTTCTCCATCCTTTGCAGGTGGAAAGTGGAATATTTGCTTACATGTTCTCATTTTTTTATCACACCTATGAAAATCCATTACTGGCATGACCCCGCTCCATCATCACTGAATCAGTATCTAATCAAGTAGCTTTAGACAAGCAGGTTCCAGGATAATTATGTTTTAAGAATGCAAATTACTCCCACTCAGCACGATTTCACATCTTTGACATCTACAATGCTATGTCTTATCACTTCTCTTTACAGTCTACTTTCTGCAGTAAACAAAGCTGAAACAGTATTACACAGATTACGATGCCCTAGAAAGCCTCCTCATTACCTTTAAGAGATTAATCAAGAAAGATTAAAGTGTCAGATATTTTTTCTACACCAGATGCCTTTTCTTCCCCAAGTAGTAAACAATCAGATCTAATGATGAACCTAAGACACAAAAAAGCCCAAGCAGCATTACCACATGGTGCCCCTAACAGGGGTAGTAGCAGTCTCACTGACAAAGTATGAGGCTGCTTTGACACAACAGAAATTTTCAGAAACTGGTGCCCAAATTCTATTAAAAATTTAATACATATGGCCTTACAAGCACGACATAAAATACCAAGTAAACAAGCAGAGCTTCTGACTTCCTCTCTCAGAATCTGTTAGTTCCTTGCCTAGCATTTCTTTTGTCTGTAGTCAACCACAAGACAACTTCAGCTCCCACAGTTACCTTGTACTTGAACGCATGTGGTCTCACAGCCTTCAGAAAGGTGCAGCTGCCAATGTGATTTAGTAGTAGTTAAACTGAATCTTAATAAAGGGATGACACTAAAGTACACAGTTACATAGCTAACTTCAAGACTAGTTACCCATTACATAAAAGGATGCACAGCCAATCTAAATTATCCAAAATTTGGAATACATGTGAGTTTCTGTGGAAAAGTTTTTTTGTCAATATGTTCAATGAAGAGTACAGAAAAATCTGCAATCAGAACTACACTGAAAACTTACATCAAAAGATGGAGAAATACTTAAGGTTATCTTCATAGATGTAATTTAAAAAAAAACCCCTTTATTACTATTGCAACTTTCCATACAGTACAGAATTGGTTATTTATAAGATCACCTGAATTCACCTTAGTTTTTATGCACTGAATATCTGAAGCAAAGTCAGCAGTGAAAATTCACTTGAAAAACCAGCAGCATATTTTTCTACCACAACACATCCAGAAGCTCTTTAGTGTTTTTTGCTAGAATGCACAGTTAAAACAGTGCTACAATACCTACCCATGCTTAGCCTATTCCTGGTGAAAGGTTAAAGTAGTACATAAAGGGCTTACTTTGCCTTTAAGATCTGCATCTATATTAAAGAACGTTCTTCCCATCAGTGCAAAATATGTTAAAAGAATAAAACAAAATGGAATAATTTCTGGAAAGTATTATGTCAGATACCTGACTCACTTCTTCCTATTACTAAGCTAAGGTACCGCCACTTTGACACACCTAATCAAGTCCAACACTGCCAATGGGTGAAAAGGCACAGCTACAAATTAATATTTTAATTTTAAGATAAATAAAGAGGATTTTCTTCTTGTCTTAGCCCCATGCACACAAAAGTGCACCTGATACAGAACAGCCAGTGAATCTCAGCTCTTTTTGTCCTCTTTTTCCCACTTCTGCGCAAATACTGCAACTCAAGTATTAACTGTTACAGCAGTTATTTATTGCTACAGAATGACTAAAACATGTGACTTAAACATTGCGACTAGAAACTCAATTTCCAGAATGGAAACAGAGTAATTTTGAATAAATGTTTCAGCCAAACTTTACTTTAGTAGAAAGGTTCTTATAAAAATGGTCTCTGAATTTCACAACAAAAAGCCCCAACAAATATGAGCGAGGTGTTTCTAAGCAAGTGGCACTGCAGCCAGGGAGACAAGCTCTCCCTTTACAGATTCCTGTAAGCCAGAATATTTCTTTTCTTTTAAATCATCACACCACTGTCACCTGAAAAGCATCTTTGTTACTCAACATTAATGGAATGACGTAAGAAAAAGAATTAAGAGAGTAACACTGGAAGACCAGTATTATTTCAGCTATAGACTGCAATTCCTGATTCATATTTAAAGTTCCACTGTAGACCTGATGCATTTTTTTTGTGTCTCTAATTAAACACTGCTTTTTTTCACACTAGCAAATAATAATAAAGTTACTTTAAGAATGCATTTCACTTCTTGAATTTATACAGTCCAGTACAGCCTTCAGCAATTTTCTTTTGAAAAAACCTACCACGAAAAGCTGCAGTAGTAGCAAGTGACCTTCATTACCTGATTCTAACAACTTTCTAATCTAGCCTTGTCTCATTTATGATCCAACACTATTTTAAAAGATAATGAAAAAGAAAGTCAAATGTCTCAAGCTCTTTCCAGGATCACAGGGATACATGTTACACTAAATAATAGTAAACAAGTATGAAAATACAGACAAGTAGCCATGATCCCTTCCTAGAAGCCATACAGATATGGAATATACAATGATCATTACTAAACACCGTTTGGACAACAGAGGCATATTGCCCATTTTTGTGGGCATCCATAAGGCCTTACCACTTCTGCCAGTGGGTAGTGCTGGTTTTGGTTCAGGCTTTAGTTCCAAACCCCTGAGTGGCACTGTATTCAGCAATTTATCTTTTGGGCAGTTTTAAGATGAACAAGACTAGAAAGTTTTTTTAAAGAAGATGTACAGATACATTATGCAGAACTATAAAGCTACTCAGTTGCAAGTAGTTTTATATTTGATAAAACAAAGGACATAACGCTATATCAAACTGCTCTTCCTCCCTGTTCTATCTTACTCAAAAGCCTGAAATCCATGAGCAAATTGCCATTAATTTTCACATACAGATACATTTCTGATGTTTAACATAGAAGTCATATAGTGAATCATCCTATCATCTGTTTTAACACAATCTTTAGATTTAACTAACAGGAAAAGCCATTAGGAAAAAATAATTAATAGAATATTAAGATGGAAAGAAGCCACCTTTAATTAATAAATTAAAAGCTCTTTATGAGAGTAAAAAGTTTCATCCTGTGGAAAGAAAATAGTTTTGTTTCGCAGTCCAGTCCTTAAAGCAGACCAACAGCATATGCCCCTCAAACTGCTGTTACACACTAGCTACAGTTAAAATTATTATTTTACCTAACACAAATCAAAATTACTCACTTGTCCAGAAAGACAACGATGACATTAATTATATAGGAGCTAGAAGATAGGTAGCTCAGAGATGATAGGAGAGTCAAGAAAGGAGTTGGGTTTGGTTATAGTCACTGATTTTCCTCCCCACCCTCCTCCAGAGAAGTCAAATCTGCAGTCTGGGATCAGCTCAGCTTCTGCTGCCTCCCAGTGTACACCTCCCATCGACCATTACAGGCAACTCCCAAGCGTTATTAAAGTAGCCTCCGCTGTTCCAGCACCCACAGGAGGTGCAAGTCCTTCAGGCAGCTGAAGAAAGCAGCTATAAAAAACCAAAAGTGGCTCAATTACTGCTCAACAGGCAGCAACAAGGACAGAAACCAAAGAGCTGAAGTAACCAAACACAGCTTATGGAGGAAGCTTTTTAGACACTGTTTTATGAGCCCTGCTTCTCTTATCCCCCCTTGGGCAATTCTGCAACACACAGAACAGTGTGCTGGCTACAGGCTCAGGTCAGAGGGTCCCTAAATTCATAAAAACTCAGTCCAGCTGTTAAAAACAAATCCACCACACACAAGTTATTGTTTTAATAGTTTTAGAGATTCAAGTCATAATTTTGAGGATATCAATCTTGTCCTATAGCCACCATCACAAAGACAAAATCAGAGAATATCTGTCCTTTATTCAAATTTTGTGAACCAAGATAGAAATACTGTCACTGCTACCCATTTTAATAATTTTGGGGGCATTTTTCCCCAAGTCAGACACAGCAAGTCCTGGACCAAGGACAAAAGGGAAAGTTGTGACTTTTACCAAGCAGAAATCACCAAGGTACAGTTAGCAACACTAAACATCAATCCTGAGCAGAAATCCCCACATGATCCCTCAGGAGCACGCCATCAAACTGTTCTACTCAGATACAGAACCACCTCAGCACAATCTACATTTTAGATAGTTTTAAAGTGCACTTAAAGAGTATTTTAAAAATGTAAACTTTCACTTATACTAGGACTACAGAAAGAAAACGAGGAAAACTTATTTTTTAAGTTAGAACACAAGGTTTCTACACTACATTGTGGATTATAAACAGATTATGCAGTGTCACAATGAATGGGTATTCACTGATGAAAGTGTGATTATTCACTCTAGTTAAATTTTCCATTTTCCAGGATTGGTTCCTTACTCTGAGTTTACCTGTACAACCTCAGGAAGAAGTGATGTACTTCAAGATAGTAACTTGCCAGCTGAAATAAACCCAAATTACCTCATTTCACAAGCATGCTATTGTTCTTGTCAGTCCAGACTCATGGAATTCCATATTTTATTGGCAAATTCAGCTGATTAACAGACTAAAGCGCTAGTATTTATTAACTCCTCTTAAAAGTATTTTACTAAATTGCCCCCTGCAACTTCAGATACTGTGCAAAAAAGCTATTAGCCTCGAAAAACAAAACATAAACCTGCAGGATTATAAAACAGATAACTGGCATCTAAGTTACTTTCAGCAATGCAGAATCAGCAGTCTCTCAATATATTTACATGAAAACACAAATGAAAAGTTAACAAAAATAAAATAAACATTGGGGCTAAAGTGTGTTTGTACAACATCAACCAAACCAGGCAATAAACTACTGTACTTTATTTTCATATTCCAGTTCCACTTTGTAGCTAAACATGATCCACTGAAGAAAAAGGAGAAGATTATCTTTTCCTCTGCAACATCCATATTGTTTTTAACAGGCCTCATACTTTGCAAGCAGACTCCAGTTAAAATACATTTACAAACATGTAGCAAGGCAAATGGTTTAACAACAACCAAAAGAAGTTGTCAGCTGAAGACTGATGTACAGATCTCGAGCACTAATTCTCTGGAGCCTGCACTGTCGTTCCGCATTTCTTCCCCAAAACTCCGCAGACAATTATCCGGCAGCAGCTCCCACGCGTGCATTTTGAGCGCGTATTTAGCAGCCACACAGCATGGCCAGACGGCCCGGGGACCGCCCGGCCGGTGGACACACTGCGGGACTCGCCCTCACTCCGCACCTCGGCACTTGGGCCTTTCGCTGGAGCCTTTGTCAAAGGTCGCCTGACCTGCCCCCACCGCCCCACGCCCCTCCCTGCCCCGCCGTGCCGTACCCAGACCAGCCCACCCGTTCGCAGCTCTCCCTGACCCTTTTCCCCTTTCCCTCGGACTCCAAGGAGGCCGCTCCCCTTCCCGAGGCATCCCCGCCCGCGGGCGCTCTCCAGCCCTTCCGCCTCACAGAGCGCCCATCCCCGCGGCGCCTGACCCCGCCGACCCCCGACACCCCCTCCCTCCCCTGCGGCGCTCCCCGCCTCTC
>WEKY01057825.1:17770-31711 GCA_013390045.1 Picathartes gymnocephalus
GCAGGCGCGGCACCGCCCCCAGGCGGGCGAGGGCACGGCCCGCGGGGCCGCCGGGGGCGGGGCAGGGGCGGTGCTGCCTCAGGCCACGGCACCCCCCGCAGCCGCCTTTCCTGTCTCGCCGCGCCTGGAATCGGAGAACCATACAGTTATAGAATTATAGAATCATAGAATTATAGTTGGGAGAGACCCTTAAGATTATCAAGTCCAACCGTCAACCCAGCACTATCCCTGTGACCCCTGAAGCACCAAACAATACAACCCAGCGCCAGATCCAGATGCTTCTTAAACAGCTCCAGGTATGGTGACTCCACCACGTTCCTGGGCAACCTGGCATCGTCCACACAGAATCACAGAATCAGTTAGGTTGGAAAAGACGTAAGGTCATGGAGTACAACCTATGACAAACACCATCATGTCAACTAAATGCCACATCCAGTCTTTCCTTAAACACATCCAGGGACAGCCACCACAGCGTCCCTGAGCAGCTCATTCCAATGTCTAATAACCATTTCTGTGAAGTAATTCTTTCTACTGTCCAACCTGAACCTCCCTTGGGCCATCTTAAAGCTGAGTCCTCTTGCCCTGTCGCTGGTTGCCTGGGAGAAGAGGCCAGCCCCCACCTGGCTACAAACTCCTTTCAGGCAGTTGTAGAAAGTGATAAAATCACCCCTGGGCCTCCTTTTCTGCAGCCTAAACACCCTCAGCGCCCTCAGGCAGGTTATCAGCTGCAGGGATGAGGCCTTGCTGGCCGTCCTGGCGAGAAGCAGCGGGCACCGTTCCGCTGCCACAGCAGCTCTGCTGGCGGCTGCTGTCGGAGAGGTGTCGCGACATGGCCCTGTCGCCAGCAGCACACCGGGCATGGCAGTGCTGCAGACAGCACAGCATGTGTGACAAAACTGAGGGGCTGAGCATGAAGTAAAGGCTTAAAGCAGGCAGTTGAGATAGAAACCTGAGGATATTCGGGGGGTTTAGTTTGGTTTTTTATGTTTCTTTTCCTCTGATAGGTAAAGGGGGGAAAATCCACATCTGTGAGGTGTTCACAGATGCCAGGGAGATGCCAGGGTACCCGTGACCCTCGTTGCCTGTGTGTGCCCTGGAGCTGGAACCCAGCGAGTGGGATCAGAACACACACAGCCCACAGCTCGTGGTGTCACCCCTACACCACCGCTTCATCCCAAATGAAAAACAAAAAGAAAATCTGGACAGCAATTTTTTAAGGTTAATTTATTGCAAGTTTAGTTTATGTATTTATTACAGGGACTCTAAATCTAGTCGACCAGACCTTTGGGACTGTATGTAGATGAAAACATGAGGTAAACCATTCTGACAGAGATCCCCAAGAGTCTCACACCTTTACAACTGTGCCTCTTACATCCAGGCATGAACTTTGAGACTGGAACAAACTCACAGCTTGGCTGAGTTAAGTCAATTTCCTGACAGAAATCATGATTTGGACTGGAAATTTTCAAATACCCTTGAAGTTAATTAACAAACAAACAAACAAACAAACCCAAAATCAACCAACCAAAAAAAACCCTCCAAAAATAATAGGGAGCCTTTCTCTTAAGTTAGTATATTTTAGTAGGCCAGAAAGACTCAGAACAATTGCAAAAAAAACATATTAAGCCAACAACCAGTCCCTGAAATTCTCTAGTGTTTGTCATCCACAAGAAAACCTCTCATTCTTAGAGATTACTCCATGATCTCTTTAAGGGAAACTCCATGTTTCCCTTAAAAGTATTCTTTTTTCATTATAAAAAAGAGGGTAACTACTGTGAATTTTAACAGAGACCATCTGTAATCTGGTATCCCCCTTTTTTAAGACTTTTCAGCTTAGAGATTTCAGTGATTTTTTTTACTTAGGATAGGAAGGCAAACACTTCAAAATTGCTCCACATGACAAAATAATTACCTAATAATCTAGTTGTATTTATAGGTTCTTTTCACGGAGTAATGCAAAAAATATTTCTGTGCCTAGTTTATCTTATGAGGTAAGCTAAGTCTTCTAAAATGAGTTCGTGTTGTAACAAGTTTGTTTTTCCACTGTGATTAAAAATGCAGCAGGACTGTGCTGTCTTATGCAGAGCAGCAACAATTACATGTCCACACCTATAAGCATATGTGGAAATAGTTGTCTGGAAAAGCCAAGATACAGGCTGAGTCTGTAGAAGGTGCAGTGTTAGTCCACAACATCTAGCATAAGAGATATACATAGATGTGTCTACAGTTTTCAATAAAATGTTTTAAACATAATTGTTATTAGGTTTTGCATATCAGAAAACCTGTTTTATTTGGTTGCTATTTTAGATATTATTACTTTGTATCTCAAGCAGCAGGATGTATTAATGCTTCTATCTCATCTGTTTCTGGGATTATTTACAAGCTTATGGCTAGGAATGTTCTTATGCAGCTGCTGGATTGGGATCCTCAAAGATTTCCTATGACAGAAGGTTATTACTTTTACGAAAGGAGTATGAATTATTTACTACTTTTTCAATTAATTTATTTTGTACATAAGGAAAAAGAAATGTTAGCTGCATAATAAACAACTTTGTGATTATTACTCACAGAAGTACATGTTTCAGCTGCTGAACGTCCTTTACCCTAATGTATTGAAGAAATTTCTAGTTCTTATTATCCATAAGCAAAGGGGATGTATCTTTAGCCACATTTGCTGACATATGGTGCCTGCTATAAGAATGTCTCAGTCAAGGAAGAAACCTCATATTGACATGATTCTCAAGAAAATAGGTGCTTGCCCTTGCTTACCTGTTGAATGTTTGACAGAGCAGACAGTCCACAAAGACAACCCAGACACATGAGTAGATAATTACTCATTTTAACTATGTTGAAACAAAAAATGTCAGCATGTTTGAACTCTGTAGAAGGCACTGGCCACTCTGAAGCTGTTGGTTCTGTGTGAGCTCATTGGAGAACTGGCTGATGGTGTCCCATCCCAGCTGTGGGAGCCCTTGGTAGAAGAGCTCTGCTGAACCACACGTGCTCTCAGATCCCTGTCAGGGGCTCTGTCATGAAGTTTCTCTTCTCTGATCTGTTGTTCAAAATAGCAACCGCTCCTTGGCATGACCTACTTAAAGGCTGACACAACAAAGCCATGTGCTCAAAGAGGGCACTGTGTTATCTCTGCTGGCGCCAAGATGTGTCAAAAGAGCAGCCTTGAGGACTTGCGTTTAAAGATGTGGTCTCACGAGAACAGGGCAGAGACCAAGCATCCTGGGAAGTTTCCCATTTTGTGGCAATTATAGAATGTGCTTTCTTTGCCAATTAAGAATATATTTGCTGTCTTCTGTGCTGTTATATAATGTCTGTAACATACATTTTTTGACACTTAGGATAAAAGACTCTGTTTAAAAGTAATATATTGTAATGAGAAAAATTATATATCTGTCATCATAAAAAGTGAATGCTTCTGTTTGGAGCCTAGTGTGCCCCATGTAGCTGATAAATAAGTTTGGTAAAGTTTCTCAGTGACTACCAATGTGTTTTATTCAAATAATTTATGTAAGGAATTTGTGTTGCTAGTTCACTAACCGTGTTTCTTTTCCTTTATGATCTGTGCAATAAACTTCTACAAATTCTTTTATGATTTATGGCTCTTTTAGATCTTCAGTCTTTCCCAGCAATAAAAACATGTTAATCAAAGGGAATTGGCAAACCTAAGCCTTACAGGGAAGTGATAACAGGATAATGATATGTAATTAACCATCAAAATTGGTCCAGCAGAGCAAAAGCCATCTTGATTTCGTTTTAAAAGAACATTACATATTTGAATAAATCTTTAAAGCAGGTGTTTGTGAAGAAGCAAATTAAAGCTGCTTCCTCCTGCCCTTTCAAGCATTAAATTCTGAGATTCATCAGCTGACAGCACTTGTTGGCATTCAGTGTGCCTAACGCAAACACAAGTACTCTACTCATTTTAATTTGCAGTGTACTGGGAAAATATATTACATGACTTCTGAGAATTTGAGGTGCATTCCAGGTCAAATTTATTCCAAATTTGCAAGTCAATTTGCAGGACAAAAGAGTGATTAATCTGCAGGATATAGTGTACCTCAAACAAAATTCTTTGTTGCTTGTAGCATACTCTATAAATAAAGGCCATTAAGATGACTTATGAAGTCTAGCACCATTGCCTGACACTGGAAGAGTGTAATTAAAATTAACAAAATTTTATGGCTCAAACAGCTTGTGCAAATATATTTTAAATAATATAAACATGTTTTAAGTTTCTTTACCAAGAGACTCTGTCTGGTCAACTCAGCTTGAGGAACTCACTGATTTAATGAGATTAGAAGGTTGGTGGATGGAATTCAATGGCCTAAGATTCTGTTGGAGTCCAGCTAGATCATTTGAAGCTCTTATCTGGTTGCAAAACACTAAAGTTTCTTTTCGTTCCAGCAAATAATATGATATGTAATGTATCTCCTGTCCAAATCAAGTTTTGGATTTTATGCGAGCTAGAAGGATGAAATGTGTGTTGAGAGTGCTTCTGCTGATACATAGTAACTTCTTCTTGGAAAAAATGTAATTAATTTAAAAATCAGTTTTATTTCACTTTTTAGCTGGAAATGCATAAAACCTGAAAACCCTCTAATTTGTTCCTAATCGCCGAGATCATATTTAATATTCAGATAGCGATAGACTAATTAAAAGCAAAAACAAGCTCTGGGAATAATGTCAAATTTTAGATGTTTATTTCAGCTAATTTGTGCAAATTCATGCAAAAAAAATCTGTCTGCTCACTACCTAAAACATTGGCTCCAATTCTCTTTGAAGAAGAAACATACTTTTGGACCTTGTTTATATTCTTAACCATTAAAAGCATGCAGCATATGTTGTCTGAAACATCCCATTGTAAATCTCTATTCTCAGTTGCTTTTCATTGTTTATAACCCTGTTTAGTAAAACTGACCACTGGGTTGTATCTTAGCTTGCTGGGTACCTGCCTGAAGCAAGTTTTTTATAGTTCTGGTAAAAATTGATAACAATTTAAAAAAAAAATTAAATTAGAAATGCCTTGTTTTCCATTGTTGCTAAAGGAAAACTCTTAGAATCCTTTCATGTGGAAGTTATAAAGAGAATCTAAAGACTGAAATTCGGTGGGGAGACTCCTGTAGGTCTCTGCTTTTGATTGTCAAAAACTACCCAAGGCTGGCATTGGGGAAAAAAATCTCATATGAACATATTCTTTAGAGTCCTACAGAAACTTTTATTAGAACTAAACCCCCCAGCCCATGCTCACTGCTGTCTGTGCTTGTGTGTGAATTACTGAACAAATGATCTTGCTCCATGTCTCAACAATGGAGGTTTAGCAGCCTTGGCTTTTTCAGTCTGTCTGTTTGATCTGGGAGCCAGAGCTGAAGGCAGGGAGCATGACTGTCTTGAATTCAAGAAGATGCTTTTTTTACAGAATGAAATGAGAAAAGTAGTTGGGATAGAAGAGACAAAGCAGAAAAGAGCATTTTGGGAACACGGAAGAACCAGGCAAAAAAGCCTGTGATTTCTGCAGGACCCCTTTCAGCATCAGGAATAGGATTTAAGATCCCTCATTTTCTACCACTAGCAAAGAGACGTGGAACAAGCAAGTGAAGCTTTGCACACTCAGAGGGACACCATCCTGTAGCTGCCATAGGCTTTGTTAGTGGAAGGGGCAGGGGCAAATTGTGATCATGAGAGTGTCTGCATAGTTTATTCAGATACTCCAGAGAAGAGCTGGCTCAGGTGCTGCATAACAAAATTCATGCCAGTACTATAATATAGTAATATCTAGAAATAGAGAGAAATTTCCAAGCTTTTTATAGGACAAAGAAATTATGCACTGAACAAACTTTGCAAAAATTAGCATCCAAAGGGTTCAAAAGAGCACAAAATTTTTCTTGGCTGATCCAACTGTAAAGATCTGGTATTGACAGGAGTGGTGGTCTCACAATAGCCTGATTTCAAGCCACTGATGGCTATGAACATCATTGCTTTGCACCTCAGGTTGCATACAGCAATGACAAGAAATCCCACTGAGGGATCATTCTGTTACATACTTAGCTTAGGTGGGGAAACTACCATTTCACAGGAAGCAGATCCCACAACCTTACATGAAATGTGAAATGAAAGTCAGCCTTAACTATGCAACACCAGTGTATTCTGAATCTAACATTTTTCTTTGACTCCACTCTGGATTTGCTCTTCTTTTTTCCCCCTATTTGTTCTCAATTTTGTTTTCTTCTTCTTTTCATGCAGCATTGTTCTTCTGAAGGAGCATATGCTGATAACTTTGCCTGGAAGCAGCAAAATTATGGAAAAAGGTCTACATTTGAAACTGCAGCCTTGCTTTTTTCTCAACTTTTAAATGGAAAAAAAACTTGAGGAGCACAAGTTACATTGTGAACTTTACAATCAAGAATAGATCCATAGACTGTGCGTCCTTTAAAGTGTCAGTCACACCTCCTTATTGGTATGGCCTATAGATAACCTTGCTTTAGTAATCTAAGTTCTTTTACTGAAAACCCCCCACCACGCTAATATAATTTGGGTTAGGTCATAGCTAATTTGCAGTCCTTCAGACCCCAGACTCAGAGAAAGAAGAGTACAAAAAGTTGGTTGAACGTAAGGAAATGTCAAGCTATGTATTTTACGACCATAAATCTATATGACAGGTATTATCTATCAAAATACATTAATCATATCTCCTGTGTACTTTCAAGAACATCAGTCTGTCCAGTGGTTTTACATAGTTGGCTATAAGGGTGTCAGAAATTCTATGCAATGTCCCATCTTGAGTATGGAAAAAATCCCCCAAGGCCCTTAGGTAATTTTTTGTTTGTTTGTTTGTTTTTTCTGTATTGAGGTTGTGCAGGTAATTCAACAAGACCTTATTTTGAATGATTCAAAAAAGGCTTTTGATGGATCTTAAAGAGTCTTCTCTGACACTTTTGCCTCCACTGTCTTTAAGGGTATTTTATTGCAAAAAAAACCCCCTAAATTCATATGTTTTCTGAATTTGAATTCAGAAGTATCAAAGGAATAAAAAGCCTCTAAATGTAGCAGTTAAAACCCCATCTCTTCATCTATTTCTTTAAAAACTAAAGCTCAAAAGAATAATATTTGGGAAGACCTAGATGATTTCTTAGGGAAGGACCTAAAAAACCTGCTTGAACAGAGGTACCATCTTGCCTTTCTTCCTGTTTACTAATTATTGCAGCTAACCATCCAAGGTTGTCATGCTTCTATCAGCCAGTGAACGTTAAAGTCAGAATCAGTTTAAGATAAATGGGGTTTGCCTCCCACTGATATTGTTCTGAAAAATTATACCTGGCTAGATCTTTTTGTTCAGTTAATGCATCAAAAAACTTCAAATGCCAGAGGCTGTGACTGTTGAAATAAAGTGTGTTTTTCACAGTCATTACATACACACACACACACACACACACACAGAGAGAGACTGTAAAATCCATATTTATTTTGTAGGGCTATTTCTGTTTAGAAAGATGACCATACACAGCTTTTTATTCAGCAAGTTTGAAATATGATTATACTAAAATTCATGTCTAAAATCTCTTGGCAAAATTATGTTTTATGAACCTCTAAAACTTTGCAGAAATCATGCTGGAAGAGAAGAATCTGACCTTTTTTCTAGTTCTTTTATCAACAGAAATTTCTCAATTCTGACATTTATTGTTGGTGACAGTACATGAGATAGGCAGAACAGAGCTGATTTACAGAGTTCTGTTTAAAACGGCCAGGCCAAAAGTGCATTTTCAAGTTGCATGCTGAAGAAACTTCTCTGGCAATGGAAAACACACTATTCATGAGGGGTAAGAGGGTGGCACAGCTGCACCTCAAAAATCAACCTTTCCTGTGAAGTTCCTGCTGACCTCACAAAGACTCACCATCCTACTCCCAATCCTCCCATAAATGGATGTGTGCTGCCCTCGGTGGAGGGAGTGAGGGGGCGTGGGGGAGTGTGTGCTTGCATGCACACGTATTTGTCATAGTGCAATTCATACAGTTTTCTCCATCTCAGTCACATTTTTATCAAGCTCCTTTACCATGCTGTTGACAGGAAACAGTAGAGAGGTTACACCAGATTTTCAAGCTATTTAGTAAAAATCTCCCTATTTTTTTTTCTTTCTTCTCTGAGTGTTTGCCAGCTCTTACAACATGGATTTAGTATGTGGGAAAGCAGCAGTTTAGTGGTTATTCAGGAGCTTTGGTGCCAAAGTGCTGATTTAGCACACTAAGGAGTGGTTGAGTAAAGAACAGAAACTCAGGTAAGGGATGAGACAGGTACTAATCACTTTTTTTGGCAACATCTAAAGAGCTTTTGTCATCCTAAGTAAACCTCTGTCTCATCCCTATTTCATTCATGAGGGTGGTCACCTTTCAGCTTTAATACAGGTCTACCCTGACTCTCCAGCCCTGCAATGGTTTTCTGTGATACGTTTGTTGCTTCACCAATGTCCATCAGGCATCTCAAACAATTTTTAAAAGTACAGCTACTAATAAAACCTTTCTTGCCCCCACATATTTAATTCTCTCTTTCTCAAGTACCTTCACAACATTGGTTTGGTGTTCCATTTTTTATATGACTTTGCAGTTGTTTTGTCAATTTGTCCTTGCCTCTGCTCATGGTTTCCTGTTCTCTTTTCTTTGATGTTAAGCATAGGGTACAGTTTGTCTCCCAGAGCTGCAGCAATGCTTTCTACTGCATCACCCTAGCTATCAAATATCCTGGAAGAATGACTTCTGTCATGATGCCATGATATGTCATATGTCACCAAAATGGTGAATAATATAGGCAAAGACAAAAGGACGATGAGAACAATTTATGAAATCCCTTTGTTTCTGATATTTAGAAAACATGGATTCATCTCAAAAGCCATTAATCCTTTTGACTGTGGCACTCTTAAGTTCTTCTTTTTCTGTAGACATCAACGACCTTGCTGTTTCCCTAATTGTAGAAAATTTCAAGGCATTGCCAGAAACGCAGAGGAAAAAATGCAATAGTGAAACTGAAATTGACTTTGTGATTTCCACACCTCTTGAATAATTGTATTCTGATTTGTCCATATGCATCTCTTTCAGAAACAATAGTATCATCATTCCTGGCAAAGAATACTTCCTTTCTTGGTTACAGCTCTGAAGACAGGGTTTGTACTTGGACAAAAAAATAAGGAAATGGATTCTTCAGTTGGTGTAGTTTTCATTATTGGAGCCTCCAAAAATCCTTAGACTTGTACCAGCTAAAAGGTAAGAATATATAATAAACTTTTCAGTAAGGTTTATGTCTGTTAAAATGGAAAACAGAGCCCCTTGCAATAGCTGGAACTTACTAGCATAGTGTGACTAAAACTAGAATTTTCTTTGTGCCCTTTGCTCTGGCCAAGCATTTAACAGGCGGCACACAAGGGTGATAGATCAGTGCATTCTTCTGAATCCACTTCAATGATGTGGGATTAAAGGTTTACCTTGAAGAGTGTGTGGGGGTTAGGATGTAAGAAGAGGGTTGGGATCTTAGAGTGTGGCAGCTGAAGCTTTAGCACGTGGTTCATTCGTTGTTGAAATTTGGCAGATCAGCCTGTAGAATGTTGTAAAGGACACTGTAGATTTGAAGCCCTGTGTGTCCTTTAGCTGCCCTTACCTCATCCACCAGCCCTCTGTCCAGTCATGGCTCTACAGAATGGTTACTGTGCGTGGACCTCATAATCAGTGAAGTACTTTCAGAATAACTTGTAAAATAATTTTATACATAGACTTGAAAATTCTCCAGAATATTTTCTAAAGTGAAAATGTATTTGAAATTAATTTAGTTAATATCAAACTTGTAGTGTGAAACATCAAGGGTCCTTGTACACTGTAGGCCCAGTTTACATTGTACCTAGCACTGGTCAGGGTTAGGAGCCTTGAAACAGCTATCTTTATGGAAATCAGAGTCCTTTTTCAAATGTTTTTCCTGGAACAGGCCCTTCTGTGTTTCTGTTATAAAATTCCATCTTTGTTTACCTGTTAATTCTAAGCCTCATCAACATAATCTCCCTTTCTACTTACAAGTCAATAATATTGGTGTTTTCCATTTTCAACAGTTTTACTCCTATTTCAGAGATATCATTGACAGCCTTAACAATATGTTGAAGTAATTTTAGTACAGAAAATTTTCACTTCTATTGTTATGTGTATTTGTTGTTATTGAAAAGAAAATAATTTATATTTATTTACTTTGTATATATACTATCAGTATTTTATGTGTGATATTAAAATCATATATAAATTTCTCACTGTTAATAAAATTGATGATCAAGTATCCAGTATATTATCTATATAATTCCCCAAATTCATTGTCATTGTGTCTGAAAATCCTCCCTCTTGAACATTGTCATCATCTCATGAGTCACAGTGGCATAGGTGGGTACCTAGTATGGCTTCAGAAAAATAATGCATGTATGTGTTTTGAGATTAATCTAGGACTTGTGAATTCAATTGTAGCAGTGTTTTATGCATGAATTGATTATCTGGAGCAGCTATCCTTTCTGTGTAAGGATTACAGATCACTCTGATTACAGATACATCAGCCCTACTTACATTGCTCAAAGGTACAGCCTGGTCTACAGAAAACAGCCGTGGTCACTATTATTTTAGATGTATAACATTTAGCACAACGATGTAAGGGTTAACACAGAAGTTCATGCTGTTTAAATAGAAAAAAAATGCATCACATTCCTCTTGTATTCCCCAAGGCTAGTCTTCCCTGGGAAAAGGTAGACAACAATGGTACATTGTTATAAGAAACTCAAAGTGTTTTAAGATGGAGGTTGATAAGTTTATGGATGAGGATCGCAAAACAAGATAAGAATGACTGTGGAGCTAGAATTAAAGCTTGAGATAACTGCTCTTTTGTATCAATTTGTTGGTAGGGCTGGTACCCAAATGCTTGTTAGAGAGGAGATTCTGTGCATTTGCAATGCTTAACCTCCCATTACAGGACTTCTGTTCTTAGCTCTGGCAGTCAAGTGGGTGCTCGGCTTAGTGCTTAGTGAGCAGCACTGCTGTTCTTTCTGGTGTTAGGAGTTCTTGAAGCATCTTAGGATGTTTTGGCCAATTTACTTCCAATTCTTACTGCTGTAAGGATCTTGGGAAATGACCTCTCCTACTTTGTTCTCATGGTACCCCAGATGTACAGCTTTACTCCTTTTTCTTTTCTCTCAGGCCCAAAGGAAATCAGGAATAGTGTTCAAGCTGAGGTCTGGGGCTGTTCACGTAGGAGCTGTACAGATCTTTTAAGACTAAATATCTGTTGCAGTTGTTCTTGGATTGCCTGGGACATCGTTCAGTGACCTAAGTAGTCTTATTCAGCCCTCTGTTACTATGTTCTAGACTGTACTAAGGCCTGAGCCCAGAGAATAACAAGCGGTGCTTGTAAGCTTGGAAGGCTGTTGGTTGTGCCTCTGACCTGCTTAGGGCTCTTCTTGGCCAAACTAAAGATTTCTCAAGAAATCCCTACTGAGCATTTTGTGGATGTTGAATATGTCACAAGAGCTGGTTTTGGCTTTGAGTAAAAAGTACATTTTTTCTTTTCTCTTCTTTGTATCTAGATGTAGATGGTGGCACAGCTCTTTCCCTGAGAGACAGGCATTCCCTTTCTTGTAGTTCCCATCTCAACAGCATGACTTGGCCTTAAAAAAGACAAGTATTGGCATGTTGGTCACATCACGTTAGAATTAACTAAAAAGTCCAATGTGATATAGGTCTTCATTAAGATCACTGGAGGTTTTATAAGATATATGAGACTGTAGAGGAAACCCTTTCAGAAAATCTTGTGTGTATTAATGAAAGTACAGCAGAGTGCTCACACCAGTGTGTTCTGATGCGTAGAAGATTTTTACTTTAAACAGCATTTCTGCTCTGAGAAAAAAATTTTTATGAACCTGACAGATTTTTAGTTAGCAAATCCATTTCTTTGTTCTGTTAGGATTTTATCTGCACACACAAGTAACAGAAGTAATTTTGCTTTGTTTTTCATTCCTGCTAGACAGGGTAATTATCTATTAGGTAAAAAGCTGAATTCTTTTCCTTTTTATACATGGCCAACAGAATTTACTGCACTGCTAGCAAGGATATATATGTAACTTAATGAGAACACTCAAAAAGGAGCAAAGGTTTGGTTTGCTTCAGATGGGCTTCCCGTGAGATTACCAATATTTATTGCTTTGATCTCTCCTCAAGGTTCAACATTAAAAGAGGCAAAAATCATATGAAGAAGACTTTAAAGTTCCTGTCAACTAGTTAATTGATTATTAATTTTTTTGAGATTACTTTGCTCCTGCAAAAGAAAAAACAGCCGAAATAGTAATCTTTCATCTGTGGAAACACTATTCTTCTGCTAATAACTTTTTTTTTAAGAAATTGCAAAGGAAAACAGATTGGCTAAGGAAACATCGTATGCCATAATATATAGGAACCTTGGTATTCATGTTCTGTAGTCTGGTTGGTGTCCAGGAAAGTCTCTTCAGCATTCTGACTGAGGAAGACTGAAGTTCTGTCTGACAGAGAGGTGTTATGTTCCCTTTTTTTGACCTTGCCTTGGGCAGGAGGATTCCTAGAGTGTTAAACAACCAGAACAGTTAAAACCTAGAGCAGATTTCACCTAACCTGTTACAAGCATCTATAGTCTAGCACATAGTCTAGTGCTCCTAGTCTCCTCTTGTAGTCTATGAACAAATGTAAATACCCCAGTGATCTATGTCACTGTAAGGTAGGTCAGATAAATTATCTCCTGGAGAGGCCCATGTACCTTCTATTGACTGTAAAAGAGCCCAAGTAAACTAACTTAGCTTTGGATATCCAAGTCCTAGATGCCTAAATTGTAGACAGGATGAAGACTGAGCTGGACTCCTAAGTGAGGGAATTTTAGTTAGGTGCTTAAGTTTACCCACAGAACTCTTAAATGTAAATTTGGACCCACCCTAAATAGACTTCCAGAAAACTGCAATAAGATATGCAGCAATATGCAATATATTGATAACAGCAATGCATCAGTCCCAGAACAACCTTTCTAATTATGAGAGTCTCAGATGTGCTGCACACATTTAGTGTGCACTCCTTAGAGCAGTTTTTTCCAAAGCAGAGGCTGTATTTGGCACTCACTTGAAGGAAAGCATTCAAATGACGTAGAATCTGATTGGTTCTCTGTATCTTGCAAAGATCAAATAGAATCCATTAAAGCATTATTGATTCAAACTTTGTGCTGAAGTAGTCTGTGAGAGCTCTGTCATTAGCCCTCTGAAAGGGCTGATTAGACTCTGGCATGAGTTACCAGCAGAGAGAAACTTCCAAATGGTATTAGTGTGCATAGTGAAAGGCACTGGGCATTAGCAGGGGGCAGGACTAGATCCTGTCCAGAGCTCTCTTCCAGCCTCAGCTATTCCATGATTCTGGGTTAACTGCACTTCTGGCATTCATGTACTTACATCCCCTCTTCCCCGTGTCTGAGTTCTCAATTGCTTTGCCCACCCTATTATAACATTCTCTCTACTAAAAAAAAGCCCACCTGAAACTAGATCTTTAATTATTTTAAATAAACCTTTTACTTTTATGTCAACGAGACAAAATTGGCAGGTACCTCTGGTATATTTGAATGAAAATTAAGAACCTAAAGATTGACTAAGCAGCCTGTCAGTATGTGGTGGTTTGAAAAAAAGTACTTTTACAACTTCCCGTAAAGTGCAGTTTCCTGCACTTTAAAGAGCCAATTAGTGGCTAGTTCTGAGATGGACACTCTGTTAACCACTTATAGGATGGGATACGCCTCTGTGAATCCACAAATTTAAGAGAGGAAAGGCAGAACCTCTTCCTCTTTGGAGTTCCAGCTTCTGAAAAGGTAACATCTCCACGTGGCCCGGCTGGTCCTCCTGGGCCTTGGGCCTGGGGCCA
>WEKY01057833.1:4759-43434 GCA_013390045.1 Picathartes gymnocephalus
CCCTGAGCAACCTGGTCTAGTGGAAGGTGTTCCTGCAAATGGCAGAAGTGGAACTAGATGATCTTTATGCTCTCTTCCAACACAAACCATTCTATAATTCCATAAGATTATAAGTTATAAAAGCTAATAAATTTGCATGGTGCTGACACTGCCATCTAATATGTCCCTGTTTTTATAGAGGACATGCTGCATATAACTCTGCTGTCAACTTTATAAACAACAAAACTGACGTTGGAGCCACTTACTTTATGACTTACCATACTGTACTGAAAACATCCTCTGATTTTATTGATGCTATGAGGAAAGCTCGGATTATAGCAGACAACATTACTGAAACCATGGGCATCAAAGAGAAGAACTACCGGGTGTTTCCTTACAGGTATGGTTAGATCTTCCTTGCCTTGGTGAAAAATACTTAAATAATGTAGAAAAGGTGCTGGCTAGTAACATATTAGAAACTTGAGTTTTATCCAACAGAAGGTAATGCAGATTTGGGAATTTCTAGTAAAACTAGAAAGATATAATTAGTATCCATAGCATTGGCCTCTTTCTGCTGTCATCAATAACTTTAAATCCTTCACTACAAAGGTAGATCTGGCTCCATTTTTGGGCATTTCTGAGCTTTCATAGAAGCGTTTAATAGTTCAAACATAAGCAGATACGTTCACATGGGTAGTTGCAAGCTGTGATGTGAATATATTGACTTCAAATAAGTTACTTAAATGTAAAGCAAATGCAGCAGCAATGTCAAGTATAGGAGTACCAGACTAAAATTGATTTGGAGTTGGTATCTGTACGTCTGAAATACTGATCTCTTTGCATCAAAGAATCCTACCTGTACTTACAGTCCATCTGCAGTAGCTCCTGCAGATACCACAATGGATCTGAGGACCTACCTTCTGGTATCTACTGTAGCTGCTTATATTGAAATATGGGAATTACACTGACTTTGAGACCACAATCTTTATTTGAAGTGTTAGTGATTCCTACAGAATGCTGGCTGTTACATGATATTCCACTGATACAAGGAAGCCAGGTTCTGTTGGTGACTCTGTTGGGGGGAGCTACTTTATCCTTAGCGCAGACGCTAATCTAATATTAGCATATAAAAGGGAAGATGGCTAATGACAGCCTCTCTTTTTTCTACAGTGTTTTTTATGTCTTCTATGAACAATACTTGACAATTGTGCACGATGCTATCTTTAACCTCTGCATCTCTTTGGGATCAATATTTCTGGTGACAACTGTGCTTCTTGGTTTTGAAGTATGGGCTGCTGTTGTGGTTTCAATAACTATTGCTATGATAATCATCAACATGTTTGGAGTGATGTGGCTCTGGGACATCAGCTTGAATGCAGTTTCATTAGTAAATCTTGTCATGGTAAGTCAACAAGACATCTCTTTGTTTCTGTTTCCAAGTTTTGAACAGTCCTGTGTGCCACTTATATACTTGTGGTACTGAGTAGTATTCTGCTACTAAACTTTGACAGGCTTTTCAACAGTAGTGGACCTATCTTAACACATCTGGAAGAAGAGAAAACAAGTCTATTCTGACAACTAGTACTAATAAGATACAGCAAATGAACTGGAGCTATACTGCATCTGGTGGAGGTCACTCTTGTTTTGCAGCAACAGCTGTATTGCTGCTATCTAGGCTAGGTACTGTTCCACATCAACACAGGTGGCTCATGCTGAAGCGGAGGATGCAGAGGTTTGTCTTAAGGCTTCTGCTGTATTTATGCTCTACAGAGTAGATCTGGGATGTGCTAGCACCAGTATTTTTCCTGCATAAGTGGATGAAATCATTTGGGCAGAGAAAGCCTTGGTAAAGCACTCCAGAACTAGCTCTAGCAAGCAGCTATTGGTTGCTCTGGTTTACCATGTTCTCTAGAGGTTTGTGGCAGGTCTGAGGGTTAGTGTAAGCTCTTGGCCCACATTACCGTTAGATGTATGTTCAAGCAAGTCTGTCTGCTAGATAAGGCCAAGATTAGCCAAGTGTGCAGTTAGTGTTGTAAATTACTGATCAGCTGAATTGTCATGGTATCAAATCAGGATGTATATTCAGTGTTACTCTAAAGCAGTATTATTGCAGCTAATAGTTGCAAACTGTTTCTAATGTTCAATGTTCACTGCATGCACTGCATCAAAGCCAGCTTGCTTAAACTTCAGGAAATTTGACCTCTGAAACAATCTCATGTTTCGCTTCCTGTTTGATTGTCTTTGGTTTGATTGGTGGTAAAACACCACACAGCACCTGCAAATGCCTCTGGGAAGCAACACTAAGCTTGCAATTTCCCATGGTACTTTAACTCTGGCGACTGATCACAGCTGCTGGAAATCCTTCTATCACATCCAGAATTCTGAGTAGAGACTTGCCATCAAAGTGCTCATCTAACTGATGTTTTCACATGTGTTTCCTTTCACTCTCCAGAGCTGTGGTATTGCTGTGGAATTCTGCAGTCATGTGACAAGAGCGTTCACCATCAGTACGAAGGGCAGTAGAGTGGAGCGTGCAGAAGAAGCTCTGTCTCACATGGGCAGCTCGGTGAGTACCTACTGGATGGGGAGGGGAAAACGAGTAACCAAGTAACAGCCTTACTATTTTAAGAAATGTTATGGATGATAGTCTTAAGTCATAAACATGGCCTTGCCTTTTGTTTTTTAGATGCTTAAAGTTTTTAAGGTCAACCTAGGCTTCTATTAGTAACAGGGGTGATGAAGACTCATTTTTAATCTGATGTTACTACTACCTAATAGAGTTAAATGCTTTAGCTGAACTAGTAGTTTGGATAAACCTCAAGATGTCCCATTAAAGTTCAAGTGTTTCTCTTTCAGGTAGAGGTGACTAGGAAAGGTTGTTGTGAATATGGGATGCAGTTGGAGCTTGTAGAGAACAAGCAGGGCTCAGTGTTCAGGCAGTACTGTCATGTCACTTGTCTTAGACTAAGTGACCTGTATGGGGTTGGAGTGCAGTTCTTGCGATGTGTGCACTGCACCCAGGTACAGAACTTCACCAGAATGTGAGTTAATTCAAATAATGATTTTCATCTGTATCTGCCTCAGGCAAAAATTAATTAGGTGGTTGCATAGATCAGAGTGGATTTTTAATCATACTGAGCCTTTCCTGTGGGACCAAAAAGATGAACTCTTCTCCTGAGTGCATCTTGATTTGGTTCTATACTGGCAGGGCAGGAGGTATACTACATATAGGAGCCTTGGATTACACAGAAATGTTACCAAACCCTAAATAGTTGAAGGAAACGGAATACCTAAAGCCCTACTTACCACTTAAACATTTTTTTATTGCCAGGTTTTCAGTGGTATCACACTGACTAAATTTGGAGGAATTGTAGTATTGGCTTTTTCTAAATCTCAAATCTTCAAGATATTCTACTTCAGGATGTATCTAGCTATGGTTGTGCTGGGAGCAACACATGGACTGATATTTCTTCCAGTTCTGCTTAGTTACATAGGTAAGACGTGACTGTCTGCTCTATACCACACTTGAAACAAAAATAGCTGTCTGTGGACTTTCCATGACATGGAAAGGATTGCAGAGATGAAAAGCAGCACTTGAATGTGCCTCTCTCATCCAAGTGGCCTGTCTTTTGGAAAGCAAAGGTTGACTGGTGGCACTGTAAGCTCACTGTTGTGGGCTTGCTGAACTGAAGCAAGCACAGCCTGGCCCAGGTGGTTGCACTTTGCTGTGCTTTGTGAAGATGGCTGCTGGACCCTCTGGCCCCCAGAGCCATGCATGATTAGCATGTTTCAGCCTGGGGACAGGATGGTGGGTGGAAGCAACAAACTTCCTGTGGGTCACTGCTCCTGCATTTGCAGAAACGATCTTGCCTTGGAGTGAGGATGGTCCAAGCACTGTCCTCTTGAATTTGAAAATGCATGTGTATAGTGTAATCCTTACAGGTAGACTTCAACTGAGCCTTAATGAGGTTAAGACTGATGGGGATTCATCTACTGCTGCCCTTGTTGCTGCTGACAGCTATTAACAGCTGAGCAGAAGCACATTTCTGAATGTTAAGCTGGCCCTAGAGAGTAAGATCATGCATGCTTCCTGATGACTGATCAGCTGTAATGTGGAGCCCATGGCTAACTGTGTGTTCTCTCACTCAGGCCCATCAGTAAATAAAGCTAAAACTCGTGCTGCACAAGAGAGAACCAGAGGTACAGAACGGGAGAGACTCCTCTACTTCTAGTTTTTAACAGTGTTCAGTGGACTCCTTGAACTGTGGCTTAGGCCCAACTCCTAAGAACTGAAGCGCAGCATTGTTCTATGACTATCACACTGTAACCACCACAGACTTGACTCCTGCACAGATTCAACTAGAAGATACCAGCTGCAGCTTTGGACATAGCTTTAAACTCAGGAAATGCTAAGTGTGGCTCACGTAACAGTATTACTAAAACTAGATGTGTTAATAAGATTACTAAAACACTTCTGTTTTCAAGAGGTTGCATCTTTTCCTCCAGAAACCTGAACCAGCTGTAGTGAGAGTTGAATAGCATTTTGTCAATTAAATTGAGGTGATGTGTATGAGAATGGACTGCTAAACCACTGACACTAATTTTAAATGCAGGTCAATGCAATTTTTGTCTCTATTTTTAGGGGGAAGCCATCACAAGTTGTAATATTTTTAGTACTATTTGCCAAAATGTCTTGTATATACTTTATTATAAAATAGCAATTTTGTAGTTCAAAAATCTACTTAAATGCAATAAATTAAGTTTATACATTTCAGTGGAAGAGTCTTTCAGAATGTTGTGGGTTTCATGAGAGCTTGTTCTCCAAAAACTTGTTTGAAGAAGATGACATGTTCTTCACAGTGCTCACCTAAGGGGGACAAAATAAAAGTTCATGTTCACTTTACAACTCAGAAACCAAGATTCAAGATTGTGTAGTTTCACTTACCTTAATTTACTGGTACTAATACTTATTTCTAATGTGTTTGAGTACCAGAGTTGAACAAATAGAACGCACTGGAATACTGAGGTATTTCCAGTCCTGTGACTGGTATTCTTGAGGTTTGATCTAGTTCATGTATCTAACCAGCAGATTCACAGCCCTTTACTGAGAACCTTTTACTGTCAAGATACAACAGCATGGGGGTGGGATTCTGTGTATCAGTATCTAGTGATTATGGACATGTTGCTGGTTGGCTTTTAAAGGAAGGACTGTAGCATAAAACAGGCCTTGAATTTTTGTAATTAGTGGAAATAGACAACTGAACTCAAAGGTTTCCCCACCTGGTTGCTGACTTCAGGAGAAAGCACTTATTGGAGATAATTGGCTCTGTTAAGCTAAGCAGTGACAGCAACTGCAAGTCAGACAGGTTCATCTGCAAGTTTATGTTAAACTCAGCCTTTTTACTCCTGGGTGCAGTAGACAAATGAGTAAGACAAGTTAATTTGGAACTGTGCTTAAAGCTGAGTATAAAATATAGTCTAAAATGTACCAAGAATTTTATCTTCTAATACAGGCTCAACTGGATTGGAAGTGAAACAAGTCTGAGTTGTGTTTGCACAACTGAGTATCTTGGTCAAACTGCTTATTGCTTACCTGGTGTGAAGCTGGGGTTTCCTCGTAACCGCTGGTTTCTTTGTTCAAAGAATCGGAATATGGTGTAGAAAAGCATCTCATCCTCTGCTTGTTTCGCTGCATCAAGGAATTTGCGGGCTGAAATGCTGTCGTGTCCTCCAATACCCCTGATGAATCTCAAGGCAGCCAAAACTTGGTGTTTGGACAACAGAACTTCCACTATTTCATCATTTGCTGTGGAAAGTCTCTGTGAAGTCAATCACAGCTGTAAGACAATGCTTCTAATGCCTGCAAATGACTGATGCTAGTTAATGACTTCAAGCCTGGTCAGGGAAGCTGTTTGACCAGTCTAACCCACACATGACATGGAGTTACTAGAGTCAGAAATGCTTACTTTTAACATGTCCAGTGAGAGCTGATGTGCAGGAGGGTAAATGCTTTCCAGGGACAGCAGGAGACAAGCCTAGGACAAAAATAGAAATAACCTTAAAATTCTGAAGACTTCCCACCTTCCTCACTAGCTTATTGGAACTACGTGTATTACATACCAAAGGCTTTGAGTCACTGAGCACATGGTACTGCAGAAACTGATGGAGCATGTAAAACAAGTTGTGTTGAACAAGGGTTTTGATGACCAGCTCATACAAGTAGTGCTGTGAATGTAGGAAGAAGACAATCAAAGGTATGTCTCTATACATGTTTTTACAATCTGGAAGTCAGTACTGTGTAGGACTTACACATGTGACCAAGACTGGACTAAAACTCCATGTAATTTCATGGAGTGGGGCAATGTACTAAGCATGTAAGTGATTTACCTGAACTGCAATCTGGAACTGGTTGAGAGAGCGAATGTATTCCATCAAAACAGCTATAGTGAACTTATGGGGTGCTTCCTGGACAAGGAAGAAAATGTTAGGTGGAACTTGCATAGCTTCTCTGTTAATAACCCCATAAGAATGGGCATCAAAATACCCTAATCCTGACAAAGCTTCCTGCAGCCAATTTCAGGCAGTCAACTTAAGCTGGCTGCTCTGAGACTGCTGCCAAATTAGCCCTTAAACTTAACTTACCTTCTTCTCTGTAAAAACAGATAAAACATGTGTGTACATATCAGACTGGTCAATAACTGCTTGAGTGCGGACAGGACGTTTCAGGAGTGGATTACTTCTACTCAGACCTGTTTCTACCACCTAGGAGAAAAAGAAGTCTTTTAAAAAGAAAACTGTAGTATTGTAGTACAGTTTCGAGTCAGTTAAAATTGTACAGACTGTCTTCTGTTTCAAACATAACTATAAACTTGTTTTGTTAACGTGGAAATTCGTATCTGTGGTCACATTATATTAGATGGATCTTGTTCAGTGGGGCTTTCATATTAAATTTAAAATTGTTTTTTAAAGTTATATAAATACAGCTGCTATTATATACCCCAAAGGAGTATATAATAGCAGGAGATGAGATGAATCAACCTAACTACATGGACACAGACCTTCAGGCTTAGAAAAGTTCTGCGTATGTGACTGTACTCTGAGTTAGTGCTTGAATTTGGTATTTTAACAGAAGTAACTGAGATATGTCAGGACTGCCTATGTTATGCCATGATACAGTGTGCACTGAAATCAGTGCTTTGGAAACCAAGGTAGTAGTTATTGATTCAGAGTTGCTTTTTCAGCTTCTACCCCCTGTCTGCTTTTATGTTAACTCCTTACTCTGGAGATGAGCTATGCAGCACCTGCCACACAAGTGTCAAGTGAGGGTCTTAGTGCATTTTGCAGACTACTGTTTTACTGTGAGCCTGAGGCAGTCAGGACCTTTTGGGGTAAGCCCAAATTTCCTAAGTAGAAAGGAGCATGCCTTCACCTTGATGACCCCTGAAAAGCAAAGAGCATTGTCCTGTCCCTGTAAGCTGCTACAGCTAACATCATTTACCATAGTATAGCTTTGCTCAGCTTCCAAGTACTTCTTATATTCATGATTCAGTTTGTCAAAAACAGTTGCAATCACAGAGAGTGATCCTCTTTCTGGCTCACTGAGCACTGAAAAGATAAAAAGCAAAAAAAAGAGCTATGAGGAGAAGTAACCAGGGGCTTCAATGTTACCTTTTTCAAAAGGTGATCTCTATTCTGTACTTAATTTTAAACTTTCAAGAAACACTTTCAATCATGTCAGGTGTATTTGAATTGAAGTGTGGGGAAAGTTGAATTTTTCATGCTGTTAAATGCCTTTAGAATAGTGACTGAGGGTACTTGAGGCACATGACATCCTACAGGACTAAAGTAGCTCCAGAGAAGATCTCAAATCTAAGAACAGCTCAGCCAACTTGGGTGAGTATTTATGAATAAGCAGTATTGTACTTTCAAGATACAGACAACACACTTGAACTTACTTTGAGAGCATACAGACAGGATAACCATTTTGCATTCTTTTCTTTGGAGAAGGAAATCCATTAGTTTTCCTTTATCTAGCAAGAGGTTAACTACAGGTTCAAGTTTCACCTGAAGACTCCAGAGGTAACCTTGATTTGAAGGAGTAAACAAAGTAAATTGCCTTGTACAGTATAGCCTAGACATACAACTTTTCTACTCTTAAATGAAAACACATCCAGATTGTTTATTTGCCTTTCTAAGCCTGTATTTTAGAGCAGCCTTACCCCTGAAAAGTTGTAGTAGAGATAGTGTCATCCTCAGTTATCACTACCAAGAGCAATCAACTCAGCAGATGTACCTAATAAGTCATTTAAGTTGTAAGCTGCTTTGTGCACAGAAAGTGTAAACTAGCCATACTGATAGTGAATACTGTAGAGTCCAAGAGCTCACCACTTACCTTCACTTGCACTGATGATAATATCTGGTTGAAAGACAATCCAAGAAGAAGAGTCTAAATGTTAAGGTTTTAACATCCATATTAACGTTGATTCTAAACTGTTTCTCCTGCATTCACATTACAGTAGAGAAGCAGATCCCATTAACATACTTTCGTTTATTATCACTTCTACTTCTGAGGTTTTAAATCATGTTCTTGGAATGATATCTTCAATTTTATGGTGTACCTATTTAATAATTTCATACCTGTGTCTCAAATAATCAGGAAACGTGGTATTATACTACACTTCAGTATTTACAACTGTGAAAGCATTATGAGACAATTATGAAGCATATTATTTTGTCTTGAAGTATATGTGCATAATCAGCTAAAACTGCTCTGTTAAGGAGTCAAGGTAACAAATAATACCTTCTTCCATGCTTGATACACAGAATGAGGTTCTTACTTTCTGAGAGGATTTAAAGGATACAGAGTTTACATGGAACAGGAGCCTGACTTGTCACAGAAGCTGGGCCTGCAGAAAAAATAACATCAGGTGAAGAGCAGTAGTACTCTGGCAGCTCTCCCATAACAACTATTTTATACTGAAAAAGTAAGTATGGATTGTAACACTGCAGAATACAGTCTAAAAGAGAGACCCATTTGTGTACGCAGACCTACAAAGAAAATCTGACACTGAGAAGGCAAACAAATCCTTCAAAACAGGACTCTTTCATTTTTCAGCCCAGTGAAATAATGCATGCATAAATATTCCAGCTCTAGTACTGTTAATTCTAAATACACAGACTCCATTTGCTGTATTTAAATGTATACTCTTTAAGAAAGGAAGAGTGGTTTGCACATTCTGATCCTAACCTTTGTTTAATACAAATCTCCATCTGCAGATTTATCATACTTGCTCTCAGATGTTAGAGCTTTTAATGTGCAATCTTTTTGTATAGAAGCATCTTTCTCTTCCACAAAGAGAACCTCGCTGCTTTACCACCTGCTAGTGGAACTATGCTCAGGCTATTTCTATACTCCCAGCTTGAGGATAACTACCTGTCATGTGTCTAGGACAGGAGAACAGAAAGGTAATCCAAGAAGAATCTAAGCATTTAAGTCCCAACACTGATTTTAACATTTACTTCTAAACTGGTCCCAAATGTGATTCTGAGCTTGTATTGTCTTTCAGCCTCTAACTTCCTAACTCATGTAGTCCTGACTTAAGTCAGAAAAGCATGAAGTGCTTTTGAGCACCCACAGGCTTTGAGAGCCATGGCCAAAAAACTCCCCAACACTTTTCAAGTGTAAAAGCAAAGTACTATAGGAAGCATGCACCTTAAACTGCCGCTCTTCTGTAGCTGGCACACATTTGGAACACCAACTTCTGCTCAATTGCTTCTTACCTTCTTCCTTCCTCACCCTCTCAAATATATATAACTGAAGTGTTAGTAACCAGCCTCCTAAAAGCTGAAGCACTCCTGTATGTGAGTTGTTACATTAAGTACCCTTGCTAAGTGTTAGGTTATTCATTGTATAGTGGTTCTACCTGCTACAGGTATTTGATAGGGTTGTATTGATCGAGGTGGAAGTACAAACTGATGGATAGTTGTGGACCCATCAAATTCTCCTTTTAGCTTGATGTCAAATATAACTGAAGTCTGCAATTAAAAAGAGGAAATTAGTATTCATGAATGTGAATCACCACCCATTTACATGAATTTGGTCTGCTTTTCACATTTCCATCTTGTATTCTCTGTTAGAATCATAGAATGGTTGGGGTTGGAAGGGATGTACTGGGGCTGATGACATTTTTCACTGATCAGGCTGCTCAAGGCCCCATCTAACCTGGCACTGAATCCTTTCAGCAATAAGGCATCCTGTTCCAGGGTCTCACCACCCTCACTGTAAAAAGCTGCTTCCATGCATCCTATCTAAATCTCTCCCCCTTTGGTCTAAAACCACTGCCCCTAGAACTGTCACTACATGCCCTAGAAAAAAGTCTCTCTCAGTCTGTCTTGCACAACACATGACTTTGAGACTGCTTAGGAAGAGATGCTTCTACCATTCAATCTTGTTCAACTCAAGTCACTAGCGCTTCTACCCAGTATGGACCACCAGGCAAAGTAACTTTGCTTTCAGTGCCAGTGAAACTTCAGTTATTGGTGTCTCCCAAAGCCAAAGTGAGTAATGTTTTCTGGCTTTCTATAGTCATATTTATAGCTTCACCAAAACACTGGGGTGGAAGTGCTCTGGGTTAAATGCTAATGTGTAGAATTAACATGAAATATAACTGAAACTAATCCTCCTAAGGAGGTAATGAGCTCCAGTTCTTGAAGTTGTTCAAGAGAAGATAATACAAGAAGTCTGAGACTTTCCCAAGTTAAGAGCAAAGTACCACTTTAGCTTAACCACTGACCAAGCCTTGCTACTGGGACTACAGACAAGGAGGTTTTACCTATGCTATCAGATGCACAAGATTTGTGTTCGTACAAGTTTTTACAGATCCAGGCCTTCAAGCTAAAGGAGCTTATCTTTGTGTCATAGAAAACGTTATCACTCAAATGTTTGTGATATGAGAAGTTTCTTAGGATTAATAATTTAGTATCCGACTTAACCCTATCTCTTTGTATAACGCCTTAAAAGCCTACAGTGCAGCAGCAAAGCATCATAAGAAACTGACAAGAAGCAAAAACAGTGTAAGAAAAAAACAGGCATTAACAACAGCCCTGATTATATGTTAGCCCATCAAGATAAAAGGATAAATTTGAATCTCTTACAGTGTTACGGTTTTGTTCCTGCAAATACTCTGGCTTTTGGCCAAGCTAAGCCCAAAGAAAAATAATTCCTAAATTAAATTATTAGGTTACTAAACCTCCCCATAACTTCTCAAAGTTACAGCACAACATAATATAAATAAATCAGACCTCAGTATCCTGATGATGTACTACCACCAAGTTATCCACTACATTCAGTGCAAACTTCCCAGTCCTGTTCAGCTTTAAAATATGTGTCTTCTTACAGGAGCCCTCTCTGTGGAAACAAAGAGAAATGAGAACTGGTCAACAAGCCTGTTTAGACTATAAAAGATGTCTTTTTGTCCTGGTTTTGCTGGGACGCAGTTTATTTTCTTCCTAGGAAGAAAATAATACAGTGCTGTATTTTTGATTTATTATGGGAATAACATTGATAAGACACTGATGTTTTAGTTCTTGCTAAACAGTGCTTACTCTGTCAAGGACTTTCTGGTTTCCCATGCTCTGCCAGGGAGCAGGTGTGCAAGAAGCTGGGAGGGAGCAGGGCCAGGACAGCAGACCTGAACTGGCCAAAGGGATATTCCATACCCTAGGACATCATGCTCGATATATAAACTGGGGGAAGTTGGCCAGGAGACACAGATCAATGCTTGGGACAGGCTGGGTGGTGAGCAATTGTTATTGTGCCACTTGCTTTTCATGGGTTTTATTCCCTCCTTCACCCCTTTGTCATTACAACTACTAGTTTTCACTTTATTTGACTTACTAAACTGTTCTTATCTCAACTTGTGAGCTGGTGGTACTTAGTTGCCAGTTGGGGTTAAACCACAACACTGACACAGATGTGAACAGCCACTAACATTCTTACCTGGGCAAGTGATAGAGCACCACTTCTGCTCCTGTACTGTTGGAAGTCCTTGAGTGATGCCTCAAATAGAGAACATAAAGCTGCCCGTATCTAACAAGACAACAGGATTAAAGCATTATTTTCAATTAAGGCCTCTACCAGTCTCTTAGAATCAAATATTTTATCCTAAAAGAAGAGATGAGATTACCTATGTCAGGTAATCATTTAAATAAAAGTGAAACATTGAAACAGTACTTGATAAATCACAATGCATGGCCTATACTCATACAAATTAGGCATCTGAACGATTCCTCTATCAAAATATCAACTGAAAAATGATACATTCTCCAAACTTCTGTGGTAATCCAGAACAATTTCATGTAAGACTTTTCCGTTTGCTTCCCCTTTCCCCCTTGCCCCAAGAGGGCTGTTTAGATGATTTGTTCAAGGCCGAACCTGAAGTGATTTAAAGCAACAGGTAAAACAAGAAACCAGTGCAACCAGTGTAATGTCCTTGTCTTCTCCCAGCATTCCCAAACTTTCCCAAACTTCCCACTGATGAGTGAGATACGTACATTGTAGCCATAGCAATATCTCTTTCAGAAAGGCTGAGCTTGGATGACTTGGGCGCTGCAGGTAACTCAATTTCAAATTTTGATAATTTTGACATGGTCCCACTCTGTTAAACAGCAAAACAAGACCGTCACGACCTGAACCAGTAAGGGCCGAGCCGTCTTTCCCCAAACGCTGTATCACCGGCGCCCCCACGAGGTGAAGGGCGGTCATAGTTCAAAAGAAAGGGTTTTGCACTTTCTTTCCTAAAAATACCCCAAGTGATTCTTAACACACACTTCTGTAGTTTCAGAAGCTTTATCGTCCTGATTTTATAACTTCAGCTACAAAAACATTTCTATTTTAATTAAGACAAATTTGCACGCAAACCCCATGTACAATTGGTCTGGAGATCTCAAAAGCTCCTAACTTACTTTCCCTCTTCCAGAAAAGTATATGCTCCAACTCTTAAATAACTGCTTCCTGGGAAGGAGAAAATATCACTACCTCCTACCAGTCACAGTCTCCTTTAGCTCCTGCCTTATACTTACAGCATATCCCTGTTCATGCCCAAGGCTTCCTCTTTCCTCTTCCCTATGGAATTTATACTTAAGCAAGTTTTCACAGTTTCCAAACCTTCTACTGAAATTCACTTCCCATCCTTACTGATTCTTGAGTGTGAAGTGTGAACACTACAGACTATTTCCTTTGCTAGATCTCTATTTTCAAGTGGTATTTTAGTACAGCCCTTTCTCAGGATATCTTTAAATATTACCATTAATTTCTGAACACAAGATTAAAAATATTTAGCTTCAAGCTACAACTTGGCACAAAATGTGAAGGAGAGGAAACCATAACCTAACTTATTAAAAAGAAAACTGTGAGAGCCTAGTAGTTTCCTCCCAGCCACCTAAGGGAACATCATTTCAGGATGCAGTACACACCCTACACAAGATTAACACAAACCAGTAAATTCATGTGAATAAGCTGCTTTTTAACCTCTTCACTTAAACTGCCACAGAAATCTTCCTAATCCATTGATAGGAGCAAGACAAATACTGTAGTTCTTTTCCTCACCTGACTGCATCATTAACTGAAAACAGATTGTGGTTTCCACAACACACTTTTTCCAAGATAAAAAGAGAAGTATTTCCCCAGTAACAATAAGTGTTGCCCATAGGGAAGAACACCAAAAGAAATAATAACTACTGAAGACAAAGCTCTCTCTGGCTTGGGACAACAGTTGTTTCTCAAGTGCTACCTTTTTTCTTTATCTCTTTTTCATCAGTTATATTTGGAAGGTTATAATTACAATCACAAGTGAAAGGCCCTTATTTTTTCTTTATCATACTACAGAGAGCAAATGCTCATATTAAAAGTAAATCAAAAATACCTATTTAAGTGAAAAAAAATCTCTTTAAAGACATTTCAGTTGTAAAATATTTAGTCACCAATTTTTTTCTTTCCTTTCTCAAGGTTAATTGTCCAGCTTTGTCTGGACACACACTTTTCCAAAGAGCATGTAAGAAAGAGTGAATTACCTAATTTTAAGCCATCACCTAGGAACTACCTTATACATTTGCGTATTGTCATACAAGGATGAGAACACATGCACTTCTTGGAAGAAATTCAAGCAATAGAATATTTGGATGAAGAAGCAGTTTAGGAAAAAATGAAAGTGACAAGTTTGGAACATATCCCTTTACCTTGAAATAGAATGGCTGCAGGACATTGCCAAGGACAGTGGTTGAAAGAAGGATAACAGAGCTCTCTGGACAATACATGTACCAATTGACATTAATACTCTGATTCTTCAGAAGCTTTAAACTTCGTTTCTCTGGCAATACCTGGAAACACAGAATATGAGCATTGTATCACCACCAGGATTCCAACAGTATAAATGGTAATGCATAGGAGCAAGGAATGTTAAGTGAAAAACAGTTAAGTGTAAAGACATTTACTGTGCTAGAATTAAAAATCAGAAACCTGATAATTACAGCTTAGGCCCCACTTTACTGTAGCTAAGTAAATAATACGCATCAAATCCTAATGAGCTTAAAGGTGCTGTGTTTTCCCACTCATACAGATCTGGGTATAAGTTCTGTGCATAATGGTGAAAACACCTAGCTTGATACAACTAGTGAAGTTTTATTAAAAAGTTCTTACAATATTCTTGCTGCTTTCACTCTTCAGCTTCCTTAATCTTTTATATTTTGGGAACAAAGTATATAAATAAATTCTCTTCATTTTAAGGGCTGAAATATACTGTCTTAATTAAAAAGACATTTATTTGATTTGGTCCTTTTACCTGCAGGGTTGACATTCATAATCCTTTCAGGTGCTATATATATATTTTCCACCTCAATCAGCAGGAAATAATGCTGCTCTTTCAGCTACTTTCTTTACCACTAGTTATTAGTAACAATAATTATGAGAAACATTGTGTCTTAGCTCCAGGACTGAACCTATTGGGATGTGCACTTCTTTTTTTAGGAAGTATTTAAATATCTCTCATCATGAATGTTAGAAAGGGTTATTTATTCATTATACATCTTTAAAAACACATGCAAAGAAAATGACACATTACACAGAGGAACTCAATGAGGTCAACACAGGAGAAAGCTGCAATTTACAGATTGATCCTAGCTAGTCAATTATTTGTTCTTTGCCACCTTTTAAACCTTTACAGATCTTCCCCAATGCTGATTTGTTTTCAGTGAAGTGGTATTTCACATTAGATTTAAATACTCTTTTCCATACAAGCCAAGAACATCTCTTAATCTAGAGTTCCCAAGGCTTAACTGACTACTCCTTTATACAAGGTCTTAAAACCTGCAAATGATAAATTTGCTCTGCCCTAAAAATGTATTCTTCTTCAAAATTTTAAAAATTGTAGTCTGCAAACAAAACGGCAGAAATAATTTTTTTAGCAGTACACTTTCTCAAATACAGAGGCAAGAAAAGAATTCAAATATGCTCTTTCAAATTTACATTTTCAAATCTCAAAGCATGTCTTACGGGAGTTATTTGTATTACCTGGTAGAATTCAATTCCTTGATCTGTGATGAAGACAATTTCTGTAGAACTCGTCCAGCAGAATCCTAGAATATTGGCATTCTTTGTCTTTTAACAAACAAGCAAACAAACACTCTTTTACTTGGAAAAATTAACTATTCAAGTAAGCTAATATTACTAAATGAAGAGCACAAGACCAAAGGCAATTTAGGTATCCAATCTCTGGAGTTAATACTTTTGGCCAACCAGACACCCAGCATGCATCAGTCACTTTCATAAAGCATTCCAAAACTACATATGAACACAACTACTGTATGACCTGGATTTTTGGCAGCATGTAAGATTTACAAGTTTATTATACAATCAAATTTTATTTTCACCCTAGATAAAACTAAGTTCCTCTTCTTCAAACTCTACTGCCAATTCAACCAGCTGCTGACATGAAAAGCAGGAAGAAATGTTGAGAGAAACTAAAAACTAAGTGGAAAAATCTGCCATGACTTCACTCAGAATCTACTACTATTACACTCAGAAGTTTCACTACCATAAAGGTTTTGCTAGAATGCTTTGCTTAAACTCATAATCCTAAATAATGAAGCAGACAGTGGTTCCGCTTTAAAGGCTACAGGGATAAAAGGATCTGCACAAATCAGATGTATAAAAATTTACTTTAGCTTTTTATTACCCGAAATTGTAATTTGTTTTAGTTAAAAGTTTGAAAAATACCAAAAATTACAATGGTACTTGTTTCTGGTAAATAATCATCAAAAATTAGAAGGATTGTTAAAAAATAGCAAATAGTATGAAAAATAGCAATAGTATGAAAACTAGTAATAGCTTACTATTACTGATAAGTGACATTAGGAAAGAACACCCACATTAACATATCTGGCATTAATATAATCACTGTCCACTATTTCTGTATCATCAGCACTTTGTCTCTTCTCCTTACCAAATCCTGACATTTTTGCTCCCTCTAGGAAACAACTACATTCACAAGACCAGGAAGTTTTTTATGGTATTGTTCATACCTGTTTGTTCACCTCAATTTTGACAGACAGAAGTGACTGCATATCTCATTGCCTTGATGTTAATGTTTTGAAAGGTACCTCAATTATTTCTCTTGTAGCCTAACTAACATTAGAGTTTCACTTAAGCATATAAGCTTGGGACATTTAACTCACCTTACATTCCTGTGTATATTCTAGCTGAGGGCTATCTGGAATAAAATTCAAAAAATCCTGCAAAAACACCCATTAAATGTATTAGCAATTATCAAGCACAGACAAGATACATACATAGATACCAAAGAATAGATATTAATTTATCAATTTCTTTGGATTAGGTATATATACAGAAGAAAAACTTGACTTATATTCTACCTCACCCTTGCCAGAGTTGGCTCCCCCTTAACTTTTTCTTCAAATGATGGCAAGGCAACAATGCTGCCTTGTCCAGCCCCTCAAAATGATGGAGGAATTTTCACTAGAGCTGTTGTTAGCCAACAGACTTCTTGAACACTTGTCTCAAAAAATTTTCCTCAATGAAGTAGAGGATTTCCAGCTCCAATTCCCTAGCTGCCGGGTGTAGGTTTCTTACCACACTCTTCAAAGTTCTCTGCACAGCCAGGATCTTGTTCCCCAAGGAAAATTTGATGCACTTCACTTCTCCTTTGTCCTCCATCCTATACAGAAAGAAACAGAAGTTATGGAAATATCGTCTAAAATAGTTTCTTAAATAATATACCCTCAAAAAAGACAATGACAGAAGAAAAAAAGTGTAATGCAAATGCTTTTGAATACAGATTATTACTCTTGTCTGACAGTAATGTATTCAAAACCCAGACTGAAAGAAAATGGCAGCTCACTCTTCAGATGTCCTGAACACATCAATTACAGAACCATGGCTAAGGTCGCACAAATTAGCACCTGAAATCACTGCAAATGCTCAGTTTTGCTGGCCTCTGATGTGGAACTGGAAAACTTGTGGGACTATCCAAACCTGCATTCTTAGTTCTGTGACACCAGCATCCTGCAACCCGCTCCACTACTTCCAGAACTAATGCCAGTTGACACAAGCCTCCTTGCTTTCCCATTAGGGGACAGCCTCTAGAAGAACTTCTGATGTTAAAAGGAGAGTGGGGTTGTTTATACACCATTAAAACAAATAAAAAAGGTATTCTTACCAAACAAGCATCAGCACAATTGGCATGAATAAGGTATACAGTTCCTCCAGCATATGTTATTAAGTTGAGCCAAAGAGAGAGCGAGACAGTCAAGTATGAAAACAGTGGAACATCATGAAGTTTACTAAGTATTTTCAGCTCCTTTGGGATTGACAAGTAATCAAACAAAAAAGTAAAATAAACCCAGCAACTTTCAGAAGAGGCCCTATGCAATACCCAAGAGATCACAGTAAACACATCTTGGTTAAAAACTGCTTCATCCATATCTGGATTGATATGGAGTAAAAGAATACTTCATTACATATGCACAGCAGAGTACAAAGAGCCATCACTCTTAACAGAGACATATATAAAATAGTTTACTGTTGTCAAATCCTGCAAAAATATTTCCACGAGAAATGGAAGACATAGAAGGAGCCAATTTAGATTAAACAAGGAACAGAATGTGAGAAACCTACATCTAGGTTTGGACATTGTGCTTGAATCACAGACATAACTTGCTAAACTGTATCCTTGGGTAAGTCATGCTGCTGTAGGAATCACTCTCTCATATGCATAGCATGTTTCAATAAAAAACTGTTTAAAAAAAAGAAGCTACAGTCTAATTACTTTTTCACCCCAGAAGACGAAGGGAAAAGATACCCTTTTAATTGCAAGATTATATCTAAGAACAAATCAAAATATGATCACAACTACTTGTAAGTTTTATGCTTGAATTACAATGGATCAGGACTAAGTACCACATAATTTGAAAGCTGCATCATTCTATCCCAAGATAAAGGTGCCTTACCTGAAGGAAATGGGATTTCTATCCTCCAAACCTTTAACAACAACTCCTGTAGCTCCACCAGATCGAACAGCAAAAACCTACAAAAAAAGTTTTGAACATATATTTAACTCTTTCAAAGTCATAACCTTCACCTGCTGCCTCTTCTATAAAGCCACACTTTTAATATTTTTTACTAGACACTATTTTTATTCTTCTGCAGATCTGCCAGTTCATAGTGAGATATCGGGAACTTCAAGTTTACTTAGAGTTGTCAGATTGCATGGTACTGCAAGAGTCTTCTAGGCATATTCTGAACTACTGAGCAAGTTAAATCAGTAAAAATCTTTATAAGCCTTTATCTTGGTTTTGTTTCTTTTATATTTTCCTAAGTATCTAAGTAAAAGTATTTGAGACATCAGGGCATTGTTTAAAATGAAAAGGAACTCAGCTTAGGGACTGAGGAGAGATGTAACTCAATGACCCAGAAACTCAATCCTGTCAGAACATGTTATTAAATAGGAATGGTTTAATAACCTGTGGATTTTCATGTACCTAAGGAGTTTCAGCCAACATGCCCTAGCAACTGAGAATTCCCTTAGCCCAACTTCATATATACATGTACAACACCTGCTAGAGATACAATACATATTGAGCTGGAAAAAGATAACCAAAAGAAAAAAAAAGGGTCATGCTGTTACAAACTTTACCTAGCTCAGAAAAAGAAAGTCAGGAAAATGCCTTATTCATACTTGTTGTATGTGCAGCACTAGGCACAGAGATCAGGGCTCAGGGTGACAGGGACACTGTTCTGTACTATCAGCCATGCTCCCAGCCTGCTATGCTCAGGCAGGAAACGCACGTGTCAAGATTACAAACTGCAAGCTAGTCCACAGCCATACTAGAATGACAAATACTTTGTTTAACTATTTTTAGCATTATGTCAATAGAAAATGAAGGCAACACTCTCTTAATCTCTGCAAGATGAGAAGATTGCAGGGACAGGTCTCTCACATGGGAAACTGTTACTTAAACGCTGGTTACAAACGATTCAGAGACACACTGGAAATCAAACTATTTTAGATAACAAGAAAACACAGAGAATTAAATTTACACTGGAAAATATGAATCTTTTGAGTGAGCTCTCAACAACCAGTTTAGAGTTATGTAGTTATATCACATTCACACTATGATACAGTGTCTCTTAACAGGGTATTTCAACTGGCTTTCAAAATGTATATAAAAGATAATGGTTTATAAGAAGAAATATCAGTGGAGAAGGACCTGGAGGTATTGGTTGGCAGCCAGCTGAACATGAGCCAGCGTGTGCCCAAGTGGTCAAGAAACCAATGACACCCTGGCCTGTATCAGCAACAGTGTGGCCAGCAGGACCAGGGCAGGGATTGTCCCCCTGTACTCAGCACTGGTGAGGCTGCACCTCAAATCCTGTGTTCAGTTCAGGGCCCCTCAATTCAGGAAGGACACTGAGGTGCTGGAGCATGTCCAGAGAAGGGCAGTGGAGCTGTGGAAGGGTCTGGAGCACAAGTCCTATAACAAGTGGCTGAGGGGGCTGGGGTTGTTTATCCTGGAGAAAAGGAGGTTCAAGGGTGACCTTACTGCTCTCTACAACTCCCTGAAAGGAGAGCGTAGCCAGGCGGGGGTCGGCCTCTTCTCCCAGGCAACAAGTGACAGGACAAGAGGACATAGCCTTAAGCTCCATCAGGGGAGGTTTAGGTTGGACATTAGGAAGAGCTTCTTCCCTGAAAGGGTGATTAGACACCAGAATGGGCTGCCCAGGGAGGTGGTGGAGTCACTGTGCCTGGAGGTGTTTAAGGAAAGACTGGATGTGGCACTCAGTGCCCTGGTCTAGTTGACAAGATGGTGTTCAGTCAAAGGTTGGACTCAATCATCTCAGAGACCTTTTCCAAACGAAATGATTCTGTAATCATTCTGAACAGAGTGCAACAGCAAGAAACACACCCCAGTAATACCACTCCCTCTCCAAACATGCCATTGATCATGTCCACACATGAGGCAATCCATGCCAGCTATGTGGGGAAGAAAGCTTGAAGGTTCCAACTCCATGAATGCTGAGGTCAAAGAACAGTTACAGGAATTAAACAGAGGAATGTATCCACATCTGTTTAAGCCCTATGACAGCCTGTGGATCTTTTAGCTATACTGAGTTGAACTCTCAGGAGCCGATACACATATTAGGGAGAACATGCTTAAAAGTACTAAAGCCAAGAAATGGCCACTTGGGTCTGTGCCACAAGAAAAGGTATAATTATTCATTTTTTAATGAATATATTGAATTTCAGGAATCGAAAGCGGTGTGAAAAAAATCAGGCAAATCAGCTAACAGCAAAGTGACAAAGTTTGCCAGTCATGTGGGGACACTTGGAACAGAAAGGAAAAGTGCTGACTCCGACGAATCCCAGAAAGACCTTACGGCAGTGAGAGTAAGGCAGGTGAAATCCAACCTAATAAATGGCTAAAGGAAAAAAAAAAAAAAATCTACCGCCTCTAGCACGATGACAGGTCCTGAAGGGGAACAGCCGGGCTCATGCCCGGCAGCCGAGGGAGGGGAGGGGAGGAAACCAAAGCCGGCAGGGAACCAAAGCCCAGCCGGCGAGCAGCAGCGGGCTAGGCTGAGCCCACAGGCCCGGATCCGCGGCCCCGGCCCGCGGGAGAGCTCCGCCGCCCCCACCTGCTTGTTGGCCTCGTCGAAGAACACGCAGTTCACGGGGTTCGCCTTCTCGAAGTGCACGGGCCGCGCGCACAGCGCCAGGTAGCAGCCACCGCCCTCCGCGCCGCCCCTGGCTCGCCCCTCGCCTTCTCCCCCTCCTGCTGCTGCCGCTACTCCAGCTGCCGCTGCCGGCGCCTCCTCCTCGGCCGGCGGCTCGCGGCCCATGGCGGCGGCCATTGCCGAGCCCCGCTCCCGGCGGCCGCTTCCTGTTTACACTCCCCTGGCGCGTGACGCGCGGCGCTCCCGCCTTAAAGGCGCAGCGGCGCGGGAGAGCGGTCCCTGCTGAGGAGGGGCTGCTGGCCGGAGAGACGGCCGAGTGCGTCTGCCCCTCCTCTACTGATTTATGCCTCTCCGCTTTAAGCTGAATGGTTTTAAATTAGTACGACCTCAGTCTTTTTTTCTTTTTCTTCCCCTCCTCCTTTCAAATTTCCTTTTCTAAACCAGTGCCTTCCCCATCTTCTGCTCGCTCTATCGCATTTCAGAGACAGTGTAGCGGTGGGTGAGAGACCCCGCGCTCACAACAGCCCAGGTCCCGAACGCCTGGAGAGACTGGGAATAGAAATGTGTCCAGCAGTTCTGAACACCAATATTTGAAAGGTGTCAACGAGCTTAACAGATGAAAACAGAAACCTGGGAAGATGCGAACACGGCTTCAGGAAAGATGTGAATGCTGGCAAGGTGGTAAAAAAGAAACACGTGGAATGAGCACAGAGTTACAATATGGGACCACAGTGCAAATATTTAGGAGTGAACATATTAGAAATGAAGGAATTAAGGTACCAGTGTCACTTATCAGGGCACCCTCTAGCTGGGGGGATTTATTCTGCTTTTCAAAGCAAAGCTAGTGGACTTTAAAATTGTTAGGCAAGCAAAAACACTTTCTAAACCAAGCATAGAGGCCGCAGCAGCAGCAGGATGGGGCTTTTGGCACAATCTTTTATAGTGGTTTTAATACCAACCAACCAAAAACAAACCTGCAACTTTTATGTGGAGAAAAAAAGGAAACAACTGCTTCCACTCTCTGCCTTTACTTGCCCACAATTACTGCATCATCACTGTCACTATTGATCATGATCCTGCTCCTCGGCAGGAAACTGCTTTTTAGTGGCTTTTTGTAAAATAGTTCAGAAAGGGGAATTAAACAATGAAAATAGCCTTTATTTCAGGAACAATATTCATAAAGAATTATTGAAGTTAAAGTCTGGCTTGGTCCTCAGCATTTATGCTGAGCATAGATTTCAGTTTGGACAACAAAACAGGAATGGAACTTTTTCTGTTGCTGCACTGGCTAATGCCTTAGCTCGCTAGCTGTAAGCCCTACATTATGATCTAGAACTTGTGTGAGAATATTAATTATGTATTTGCTTATTGATTTAAAAAGGAAAATTTAAAAAGAGAGGGGAAAAAGACTAAGGTCATAACAATCTAAAAATTTCAGATTAAAAGGGTAACACAGTTTAGTATGGGAGAAATAGAAATTTAAGTACCAGATACTAACACAGTATCAACAACTGTTGGATGACTTGTGACCCAGTTTGTCCACCTGCAATAATTTCACATCAGACTAGAGATACTAAAGTCACAACTAAAAATTACAAGCTGTTTGTTCTGCAGAACCCTCCTGCATCATCAAATAATTCTGTTAACTGGAGATGACAAGTATTTTCAAAGCATTTAAAGTACCTTAAAGTTTATAATTTTCTACAAAGTAACAAAATTTATTGCATGTTAGCCAGAAGTTTAGTTAATCCAGGGTGAAAATTTAAGAAATTCTACTGACATTTACCCTTCTCTTACTTCTCTAAAGAACAGCATGCACTTCCTACAATTGCAATAGAAACAGAGGTGTCTTTGAGGGGAAAGCAGCAGACAAGTAAATAAAACACACAACTTGAAACTCTTGTGATAGAAATAAATCTTAATGGCCAATTCCAAAAGTAAGATTCTATTTGCCCAATAATTATCCTTGGACCTTTTATTTCAAAGGAGCCCAGGAAAATGCTTCTTTTAGCAAATTCTTTGTTTTCAACTACTTGAAAACATGCCCAGGTGTCTTGAAATATCAAAGCAAATTCCTGAGCCAAATTTATTGCAAAAATATATTCATATATAATATATCATATTCATATATTCATATATAATATATATTTGGGCCCAATAGCTTTAAATTAGACTCATGGAAAATTGCTTCATTTATTTGGGGCATGTTTGGTTTTTTTAAGCCTGTGCTAGACAGATTTTAGCAAGAAATTAAAAATGAGAGTAACAACTGAGGCTTCAGTTAAAGCACAGAGATACAAGCAGGGGCCTATTTCAAATAGTAGCTCAAAACCACACCCTTCCCTCGCTTCCTGTTATTTCTGCTTTCTTCCTCTCACTTCATGCAAATAGCTGTAGCAACCACAATCTTCCTTACACAAGAACATTTTGAAATATTAGCAACTGTTCTGAATTTTTTCCCTCTATGAAATGTTATAAACTAGTTATAAGCCTCGAATAGGACTACCCTTAAAAAAAAAAAAANCAATAAGGACTACCCTTAAAAAAAAAAAAAAAAAAAAAAAGCCTTCTGTGAAGGAGATTTGGTTATCTTTGGCAACAGAAGCTTGTAGCCTTCCTGAAGAGGTGAGCTAACTGCAACACTTCCTTTGCAGTACCTAGTCTGTTCTTTCCCTGACACCATGATTTCGGGAAACTGTTTCAGTGAGAAATTCGTAACAGACTTAAGTATCTAAAAAGATACAAGTTCCTTTATTTCAAAGGTAAGGGGTAATGCAAGACACTTGTCTGATTTAAAAAAGGGAAGGGGATACAAGTGTTCGGATGAAAGTGGCAAAACCAAGGTTGTTTACTGTCCATGTAGTACCCACCCAGACAGTAATTTCTCTATTGTTGTAAGGAATTAGTGTAGTCCTACCGTAAGATTGCTCTAGTGAAGAACCAAAGATCAATGAAGGCCTCTGTGATGCAATGAACCATGCAAGAATACCACAAGATCTTAAGATTTTACTTCACCACCAGTTTTCCAACAAAAAGAGATTAAAGAGTCACTTTCACAGCACACTGTGAGAAGGTCACATGTAGCATCACTATATTCTGCTTGATAAAGAGCAGAAACTAGAAACCAGAAATCAGTTAAAAAAAAGTTGATTAGAATTTCTTAATTCCAAACTATCCCACCACATCAGTTCATCTTTAAATGTGTTGTTTTGAAGAGAAACATTGCTAGATTTTTAGAAGTTGCTGAAAAAAAAAAAAGACTGACAGTAAGAATAAATAGATTGTGGAAACCAGTATGAGTCATTATTATTTCTAAATGAAGCTTTTTTGCTTACAGGTGCAAAAAGAGATTTGTCTATGATTATCTTTAGGGCAAGAACATTTGTTGCTCCAAACTGACATTCTAGGTAGAGACAGAACTATTTTAGAGTTTTACTTTGGCTTGCACCAAGTTCTTGGAACCATTTGTATATTAAGAGTGAAGCTACCTGAACTGACTCTTTATTAAACATCATTTACTCAGGATTTCCTGGCATGTCACCAAGGAAGTTCTCTGCTGGTTGGATTCAAATATTTCCCATGTAATACCCAACAGTATTTACAAAGATAATTAGAGTCATATTCCCTGTACTTCAAATGAAAAAGTCCAGACTTTTGCATTTATAAATATATTACTTTGCTAAATTAACATTTTCATACTATTTCAGTGCAGTTTGCCTTTTCATTTCGCCCTTAGTGGAGATGGATGAAAGACATTGTGTCCATACACAACGTTCAATTAGTTTTTCAAGTTGCATTAGGAAAAAAGAGAGGGACTCTTCTACTGTGCTTTCCCACTAAATACTTCAGACAATATAGATGATTTTTAAATTTTTTTTTTAGACTAAAAGATATGTAAGCTCTGAATCATGCAAAATATGACCACCTGAGCTACATTAGTCTAATGTAACTGGGCAATTGGTGAAGTTGTCAGTCTGTTCAAAGTGGTAGTGACAGTCCACTCTCACAGTGCCAGCCTGATGTGTGGGACAGGTTAAAAAAAAAGCAAACCACTGAGGCATCACCATATGCTTGCTGTGTTTTCCATTTTGTTATTCCCAGCCAACCACTCTCTCAACATTGGCAGTTGACATTTATCACTGCACCAACACAGTTAGAAGCAGTAAATTTGTGTTTTGTTTCGTTAGCAGCTACAAACTCAGTGCTATTCATCATATATGGGTGGGTCTCCATCACTTGAAAACGTTGACAGTTTCTTTCCATGATTCTGCACATGATCTTCATTCATCTTCTCCAAAGCTTCAATCTAGAGAGCCAGAAATAAAACCGCACTGAAACAATAAAACCATGCCAGCAGCAAAACTTCTAAACAGCATTAAAAAGTAGCTTTAGAGGCCAGAGCAGGTATGTACAATGTTGCTATTTCAAAGATTCAGTCACATGTAACAGCTCAAATACAGCCAGGTACACCTTGAAACATCTATTCTCCACAAGTCACTAAAATGAGCAGCGCTCCTTTACAGTTTCAAGCTACATAACTAAAGTGCACCAGTTGCAGGGAGGACTGGATGATTGTTAAGACTTCAGCTGTATTCCTCCAGGTACAGAAGTGCGCCTTTCTCCAATGACAAGAGATCATTGTGACACTGTGTTCCCTTTATCTCTTTCTTACTTTGACCACCTGTCCCAGGAGTCACCTAATTTCCAGCTCCCACCTACTCCATGCTGGACTAGCATAAACCTGCAAAGCCACTAGTAATTAGGGAGAGTAGAATCACCACATTGCCCTTACTGTAAGTAGTAAATATGGAATGTTTGACAACTTGTTTTTTTAAAAATCTGATATCAGGATGCAGACCTTGAGGAGTTACAGCCAAAGGCTGAAAATTAAAAGCCAACAGGGACCAAAGATTCCTAAGTCCATATTTACTTTAGCATGATTTTAAGCTTCAAAATAAAAAATGCTAGCCTAAACTTTAAATGGAACATCTAAACTATGAAAAATAAGAAGTAGAATAATTATTATTTTTAACCCAACCTTCCTTTTGCTGTACAACCTTTAATGTATGTAAGGCAAGACAACAGCTTTTAAACTAAAACGGATCACTAGATTTGCCTTAATGCTGAAATGAAGCAACTATATGCAACATGAAGCCTTTTCTACTTGGGAGCAGGGGGATCAGGAAAAAGGGTGGAGAGCTCTGTCAATCTGAGTTTCTGTAAAGATTTGTACTTAGGTTGAAATACTCAAGGTTTTAAAAAGAGATGCAGAATGACTGCTGAAATTTTACTCATACCAATCACACAAGCTAAACCTGGAAAGTTAAGGTATTATAATAGCTACTATAGCTAACCAAATTATAATTATTAGACAGAGAAAGCCATACCTCTGCTTGGAAGTCTACTTCATTGTCAGCTGTAATATTTAAACCTGAGACAGCATTGAAGAGTTCACGCTCATTAAGTGCTTCTGCCACGCCTCCTTTCTGGAAGAACTAGTCAATATAAAGAACACACATTAAACACTTTACTATACAAAACAAAGTATTCCTTTGACTTCCCCAGTTACAGTATTTAGCCAAAATTACATTTTTGTTTTCGTTGACCCACAAATAACCATAACTGAAAGAAGCTTTAAACTCTAATGGTTCCATATTTTTTTTACTTTCAGAGAAGGACACTATCAGCATGGAAAATGTGCAAGAGTAATCTTCTATATATCTAAGATATCTTGTATCTTAGAAAACATGCAGCATAACAGAAGATTGTCAGACAAAGAGATCCTACCTGTGAAACATTCCTACAGTCTCTGAATAAAAACTCAAGTCCATGAGGATGGGTTGGCTCCACAGACTGACTGACATCAATGAGCCAGACCTGTAGTCACAGAGAAAAAGCAGTTCACTTCGTATTAATATTTCACAGTAGATGAAACCTTTTCCCCCCAAATTAAGAACAAACTCACCTTCCCATCATGCCAAAGCATGTTGTATTCACTCAGATCTGCATGGACCAGATTGCACTCCCTATACAACTGCTGCATCATCTGCAAGGAACCAAATTAATGAAGGAAGTATGCTATACTTCAAATAAATATTGCTAGCATGACTATTTAAAAAAAAGCCAAAACCACCCCACCTTTTTCTAATCCCCCACATAATTTACATTATTTTTCCCCAAGCCTTCAATATACTTCCAGCTAGGGAATTGAAGTTTTGGCAAACTGCCAGCAAACTAAGCTTTTATCACTGAGCTTGGCTTTGGTGAAGTCAGAAGAGATACTCTGGTCAACTCAAGTCAGCTCTGCCAAACACTCCAAGTGCAGGAGACAGATAAGCATGTTCTCTAAATACATGTCATTTTCACTCCTATCACATAGGAAGCAAGTCTCACAGTTGTAGAGACTGAATCCTAACCAGTACACAAACTCACTTAAAACACAGTTGTGTTGCTGACTGGTCTCATTCATTTCAGCCCTAGACCATTCCTGTTACCAAACTGCGGGGTGGTTGGGTTTTTTTAATGTCTATAATGTAACAGTGAATGGACAGTTAGCAGGTGTCTGTTTGAACCAAGCAGATAGTAAGAAATTAAAGTATCACCATGCAGTATTCCAATTCATACTCCAGTTTCTAGGTTTGCTAAAAAGAGGGAGGGCAATCCACTCGAGAGTGCTTAAGCATTGTAAATTAAGTGTTTGGTAAGCCCAGAAGGACTTCAGAGAATTTTCTAAACCACATACTGCTTCTATAAAAGGAGGACTACTTGCTCACAGTTCCTCTACTGCTAAGTATCTGTCATCAAATTCCAGCATGTTTTCCACTCCGATTAGGATTAAATTTAATTATTTTTTTTTTTCAGTGCATAATTTCTTATTGATTCTAAGTCACACATTAAACAGCAGCAAAATAAGACTTTGGACTTCATATCTTGAAAATTATGTAAGCATCGTGAAAAGCAAATAAGTGCTGAGTTGTCGTTACAGTTATTCCCCTACAAGAAAACACAACCCAGAACTGGAGGAGAAAACAGCATCATCTTACATTAAGAATCTGATAGTAGGCCTTTTTCATATCTTCACTACTAAGTGTTACGTCCTTTAGTTTAGGAGCTGGGACTTGATCCTGGCCAATGAAAGACATAACCAAGACGTGTTTCTTAAGGATAACCACTTGAGGACAAGGAATTCCTGCATTTTGCATTCTGTGGATCAGAAAATAGATACTGATTAAGAAAAACAGAACAAAAGCTTCAAAGTCGCCAAAGTTCTAGTTCCCACTTGCTCATTTGCAATCTGAGAGCTGTACAAGAAACTTGACCAAGAGTAAACAAAATGTTTGAAGGAACTAAAACTGATTAATTATATATATTTCACAGTATTTTACACAGGAAAATTCAGATTCTAAAGTCATAAGTGAGACTAAAAATACTCACAGAATACTAATCACTTTTATAACTAGAGCCTGTTAATTTCACGGGCTTGTAAATTCTGCTGCCAAATCACTGAAGATGCTGGCAATTTATTAAACTGTAAGAAACCAGAAGTTTATTCAATCTGTGCCAGGCTGTATATTATTTTGGCCTAAAAGTCAAATAGTATCTTCCTTAAACAGAGAATAGGAAACTGACAGGCATTTGGCAACTACACTTCCTTTTTCTTTCTTTACCTTGTTAAGTTATGCATTTCTTTCTCAGCCCACATACGAATAATTTTTCGTGGATTCAATTTACTGAAGCGGTCTTTAAATCTGTAGTCATCCTTAATGTATTTGTCACGGTTCTTGAATTCATTAAGTGTTGTTTTAAACACTTTGATGGCACATTCTGGAGGAATAACTTTATCTTCAGTTGCACTGTTCATGGAAAAAGACAAATATATAACAAAGTTAACTATTCACATATTTACAAGAAAATGCATGGTTTTGGGTTTTTATATACTAAAAATTGCTGTATGCTGCAATGTAAGAGAGGATCTAATTTTCTATCAAATTTAGAAGCCAACTTAAGTTTGTAACAATTCTATGATTAAACCTACATATGAATGTTTGGGTTTGGGCAATTTGATTATAAGTTGCTTATCAAATAGGTTACCTCTTCTGATTGGTTAAGGCACATCTTTTCAGATTTTATTACCAACTACATATACACAAATACAGCCTTTAAGTCTCAGAAATAAAAAAGGTGCAGATGTTTAAATATTTTTGTATTTCCTGCTTTTTGAATTATCTTCTGTACTTAAGGCTATCATCAGTAACAAACAATATACTCACTTTCCTCCATAGGCATGAAAAACAACAGATTCTTTTCCTGTGCTGATGCAGCCTGTGATGGTCTCCAGCATCCCAGAATTGACCATCTTGTACAGAAGTAAACGTGTTTTAGGATCCACTGCTTTCTCCTACAAGAGATGAATAGAATGAATAGGCATACATGAATACTTAACTCAATAAAGTGATTCTTGGTTTTACTGTGAATTTGGAATATTTATATACCACAAGAACTCAACTAGATGGAAAGAATAATGTATTAATAAAAATCTCTCAAGTGACAAAGGGGAGAAAAAAAGCCAAACCAAAATAAACATATTAAGCAAAGCCAATTGCCTACAGGACTGATTTAATACTCTTAGTTTCCCACCACCTGTGCAGCACATAGAGTATTTTACTAATTGCACATATAGACTGTGGCTCAACAGCACTTTCTACAGTGTTTTCAAGAAGTCTTTGCAAATCATGAATCACAGTATCCCAAGTATTATATTCTTTTGATATAAGTAACAATAAAGCAAAGCAAAACACAAATTTGAAGAAGTCCACATCAGGAATTACCAGAGGCCCTATTCCAAACTCACCCATACAGTCTATCAAGTCAATTCCTAAATTATTAGGTCAGTTAGTCACCTTATGTCCCTGAAACTTTTTATGAAGACAGATATTTGGAGCCTTGTGGTTCAACTGCAGAGGATTAGTCCTCTGGATGTTTCTAAAAATAACTTCCAGGCAGTTTATTCATTGTAACTGATTAAAAGACAAGTTTAGAAAGACAGAGAAAAAAACAGTAGCCGCTTGCTCTTACTTTGACATGGCTCTCACAGTAATGCAGCTCAAACAAAGAGCCTTTTTCTTGTAGAAGCTGGCTGATATAATTTCCTTCAGCAACGTTAACATAATATTGCTTAGCTGTTTTAGTAAAAATCGAACGTTGCAAGAAGTTACCAGAGCAGTGTTTAGCTATTGCACAAGGTAAGGAGTAGATAGACTTTATTAAAAACATACAGCAGTGGAATGCTCCTTCTTCTCGTGGAGCCTTGCACTTCGACGTTCCTCAGAGTATGCATGCTGTTTTAAGGCATTGAAGACTTGATTTGACAGCTTTAAGTCCATCCCAATTCCATCCCCAACTTGGAATTCAGGTGCAAACTACAAGTAGGAATAATAGGAATTTAAGCATTGTTACTAGCAGACACCAAGAGTTGGCACAAACAGAAATTTCTCATTTCAATTTGGAAGAACCCAGGATAGATTTGGACCTATGTGAAACCAACTTTGTGCAATGTTGTCAATATGTTAAAAAACACATTGCTTTAAACTCAGAACTCAAAGTTCTGCCCAAATTGATATCGGATTACCTAACATCCTGTAAAAATAGCATTTGCAGCATTTCCTTATTTGCAGAAATTGCACCAGTTACCTTAAAGAAAATGAAAGGTATGTACAACAGATAAACAGACTGAAAAGCTGTAAGTCAAACAATTGACTGAAAATAAGTTACTTGGCTTATCAGACAAAATTAATTAGAAGAAAGGTTACACAACATTTATGCTTTTCAAAAATAGCTTTTGTGTTTTATTTCCCTGTGTGCCAAACTTGCTGATAGTTTTGTTTTGCCAAAACAGCTCTGTGCAAATTCTTGAATTGCTCAATAACAAACTATTATTAAACAGAAAACCCACAAAACTCAAACTGCCAATGTGAATAACCAATAAAGGAAAGACTGCATTGCTTTCACCCGACAGGAAAAAAAAAAAGTTAGCACCCTGCCTGGCACCACTGATGGACAAGCATTAGTTCTTTGGCTGAATGGCAGCATTCCAGTTTTACACACAAAATAAGTTTCCCTAAGTTTTCACTTACATTTTCCATGCGAGCAGTGTTTTTTCTTCCACATACCACTTCATCATGTTTCGTAGTAATGTCTTTTCCTTTTCCTATGAAACCCCTTTTTGGTGTAGTAGTAGGTTTATCTGCCAGCAGTGAGAAAAAACCAAACTTTATATCTAAACAAACATAACCAATGTTAATAAAAGCCCCACAATATCCACAAAAGTAACACAGTTTTACTTATAGACCAGAATAAAATACCTTAGTTGTATGATCTTAATACAGTCTTCTCTTATCCTAAGCATGACAACTTCTTTGGCTATGTTACAACTTACTTCTCTGTCTTCTCTGGGGTGTCAGACATATTTCTTGCATGCTATGACAGGAGTATTCAATATCATGTGCAGATGATGTGCAACCATACCATCCAAACATAGATGACAGATAAGCACATCCCACAATACTTCCCATGTACACTGGTTATTTTGCCAGATTCAGCCACTGAAGCCAATATAATGGCAGAAGGAAGCCTGAAGTGACCTGCCCAACCTCCTGCTGACACCTCCCATTAAGGTGATTTTAAATGTAGCTGGTGTCTCTCCTTACATTAAAACAAGACCTCATATAACTATGTCATATTATCAGGTCTATTGACTGAAGAAATTGTACTGTTTAAAGGTTTCACATACCTGCTCTGTATGGATCATGACGGGTATCCTGCCAATCAACCTCATCCTCTGAGCTGTCACTGTCATAGGGATGCACCTTCCGATAATTTTCAAAGGATATGGAGACTTGAGAAACAAAACAAATAAGCACATCTGTGATTATCAGGTATTTGCTACTTCCTCACAGCTCTGTCAGTTTCAGCTAAGGGCCAAGAACAGCTCCAAAGCAAAAAATATTCCTTCCGATGAAGGTACCTTTGCTATCTCCATTGATCTTCTTCTCTTCACGCCGAAGCTGTGCATCATATTCCCTGTCAAATTCCATCTGCAGCATCTGAGCTAGCATTAGATCACTAGAAGTGTCGATATTTTCTCCTGTAATAAATGGTCCTTCAGCAGCACTATATAAGATGAAAACAGAAATTTAAAAAAATTAAACACAGCAGTCTAAGCAGAAACACTGCTCTATACCACTTCATCACTCTATACAACAGACTTCACGCAGAGCTACACTGAAAGGAATGGATCTCAGGCATCTGCCTCCTCTCCAAGCCAACACTAAATATTAATAGATTATGACTTCATTTCTCTTTGCCACTCATTTACCATGCAAATTTTACTTAAACTTTTGCTTGTTTACCGTTCTGCAAGAACCATTAACCTCTATTTTTAAGATGTCCTTCAGGAAAAAAAAAAAAGAAGGCATACAGGTGTATGCATGTGTATAGTTATTTATATGTTTAAAACATCCCAAATAGTGTTGCTTTGTTCTACTTCACAGGAAAGACAGTCAAAATTCATACAATTTTAGAACTAGTCAGCTCTTGGCCTTTGTTTAGAGCTTTCAAGTAGTTGGAGGGTACAAGTGATATACCTGATAGTTCTCGAAATAACAGTGTACACTGCAAACAAGAGTCCCTAAAAGGGTAGAAAAAACACATTTCTGACATATCTCTAAATAAGCTTACAGACTGTGTTAACACCTCCAGAAAATGCAAAGAAAACATCAAGAAAGAAGGAAGAGCAACAGAGAAGAGAATCGAAGACTTTTAGCTGGGGAAGCCATCTTCACTGAAGAAGAGCTGAAGAAGCAGAGTTAGGAAGCAACAGCTAATCATTTCCTATATTGCTATGCACTGAGCACATTGTAAGAAAACGCACAAGAGAGAAGATGGCATCACAACTATAGAGATCACTAATCCAGGACTTAAACTTACGCAACCACTTCAGGAAAAGCAGCATTTTCTTCTTCCAGCTGCAATTCTTTTGCCAGCTGTTCACTCATTACATCAGCAAGAGAACATGACATTGATGTTGTGCTAGGGGCTCCCCACGGACACTGTAAATAAACATTTTATTCAAGTCAGCAAGACTTGTGCAGTGGCAACACAATAATCAGGATAATTAGCTATTGCTGGCTCCAAAATAAGCTCATGTAATCTTGTAAGGACTCTTCTACAGATACCCAGGGAACTACTCAAAGAATAGTTTCATAAGCTCAATAGGCAGAACTGGGGCTGATAAGTTGTTGATGGTCACTTACTAATGAAGGAAAAAATGTCAGTTTGTCAGTGCCAGCACCCTCTAGAGACAGGGGTAAAGCCTTCCGAGGAAGTTTGCATACAAGCAGACACACAACCTATGTAAAACTCCCCTTGGAATGGCCCAACAGCAACGGCTTACGCACAGCTTCTTTCCCCTTTCCTAGAGCCCTGAAAGGTCAGCCATGGTAAAACATGTCCTCAAACCCCCAGAGGGACACATGCACACCTCGCAGGTGGGGGCTGAAGAATGACGAATCCAAGCAAGCTGGGACTCGCTGCTTACCGCCGGGATAACCGAGCTCACTCAACTCCACCAGCTCTCTCGGAGAGAAGCGACTCGGTTAATCAGGCTGTCACAGCAGCTCTCGCCACCAATGAGATAATTGCCGGTAGCAGCAAACCTTGCTCGGGTGGCTCTGCCGAGCCACCGTGACCCCGGTGGTCCTGGCACCACCTCGCAGCGCCCTCTCCACGGCCTCGGTCCTTCTCCTCCTGCTCCTCCACCTCCCCGGAACCCGGACAGCGGCGGCCGCGGCCCCGGCACAGCGCTCACCTTGCTCTGCCAGGCGGGACCCGGCCCGGCCTCGGGCGCGGCGGCAGCGGCGGCGACTCCCACCGAGTCCATGGCAGGCAGGGGCAGACGGGCGGGCGGCAGGAGCGGGATCTCTCCGCGGGGCAGCAACGCTCCGACTGCGAAACCTTCCGGGTCCTCCGCGGTTCTCCGCGGCCGTCAGGCGGCCCATTGGCCGCGGCTGGCCCGCCTTTCCGGTGATGTCAGCGGGGCGGCCGCGGCCTCACCGGTGGCGTGTGGAGCCCGCCGGGGCCGCTCGCGGGGCGAGGCGGCGGAACCCCGGCCCGGCCGCCCTTACCCGGGGGCTGAGGGACAGCGCCGGACTGCGCTGGGCTGGCGGTGACGCGAGTGGGAGAAATTAAATAGCTGACTTTTGGTTTTATCTCGGGAAGTAACCAAGGGAACGGTGAGAGGAAAAAAAACCCAACAAAGAAAACAGTAAGCCAGCGGCAAAACAAATGGATGAAATGGAGTCCAGAGAAGGGCAATGGAGCTGGTGAAAGGTCTGTAGCACAAGTCTGATAAGGAGCGGCTGAGGGAGCTGAGGTTGTTTAGCGTGGAGAAAAGGAGGCTCAGGGGTGACCTTATCGCTCTCTTATCTATCCCTACCTGAAAGGAGGGTGTAGCCAGCTGAGCCTCTTTTCTCCGGCAACCAGCGACAAGACCAGAGGACATGGCCCAGTGCTGTGCTGGGGGAGGTTTAGGTTGGACATTGGGAAGAATTTCTTCCCAGAAAGGATGATTAGATTGGAATGGACTGCCCAGGGAGGTGATGGAGTCACCATTCCTGGAAGTGTTTGTTTATGGAAAGACTGGATGTGGCACTCAGTGTGATGGTCTAGTCGACTCGGTGTTTGGTTGTAGATTGGACTCTATCTCGGCGGTCTTTTCCAACCTAATTAATTTTGCGATTCTGTGAAATGAAATAGGTGGCATTTGTTTTTATTTCAGGAAGTAACTGAGGGAACAGGAAAAAATTACAACAAATTAAGCACACAAATTAATTTTATTCCAATCCTCTAAGTCACTGTAGGTACAAATTTAAATACTTTGTATGTGACCTGCTGCCTTTTACATCTCAATTTTATATGTAATGTTTATCTGGAAAATAGTATTGTGACTAAAATGCCCTATTTCCAAGACAGCAGCAACAGGATAGTATTTGGCTACAACACATTATGTCTACTTGGGCAAGTTTTTTAAAAGGAAGGAAGCGATGCCTAGAAATCACCTCTGGCCTGGTGCATCACCAGCTGTTAAAGGTATCTTTCTGCAGTCATAGACAAATGTGCCGTCATAGTTGCTGTTCATAATCTGAGAACCAGCCTAGGAAAGGGCAGAAGTGGTAAGGGATTCTGTAGCCTCTGTGGCATCCCCCAGCCTGCTAGATGTTTTACATCTAGCAAAGCCCATACTACCAGGCAGACCCAGCAGAGGCCATTCACATCAATTCTCAGCCATGCAAGAATCAACTTTGTCAGCCAAAGTTCATCTTATTTGCCCTTAGCAACCTGCAATGACGTAACACATTACAATCTCCTAAGACACTGTCCCAGCGTTCATTACCCCAGAAAGTTCCCAACTAAAAGACAAACCATTTGGAAGAGGGTAGGGACCCAGGTTGTAGTGCACACCCTGCAGTCATGACACATAGGCTTATGCCATGGAGGTGTTATAGGATCATAGAGTTATTTAGGTTGTAAAAGACCTTTAAGATCGTGAGGTACAATGGTTACTGCAGCACTGCCAAGTGTTGGAGAAAGTAGCATTGTCTGGTGATGCAGTACCAGCATGTTTCTTACCCTCTCTGCAATTAGCCCTGGTGAAAAGAGATTATTTCTTTCCCTTTGCAGCTGCCCTTTGGGGTGTGAAGATTACTGCCATGCCCCCTTCAAACTTCTTTGTCTAAATTTAATGGCTTTATATATGAGCAGAATATCAAAGCAATGTCCTGCTGCCCTGGGAAAAATCATTATTCTTGCACAGCTGTACAAGCACTGATTAAGAAAATGGATTTTGGTAGGTTTTGATTCAGAAAGACATGAACAGTAATATTCCTATGTCTTGTTATTAAGTTTTTAGTTTTCAAAAATCAGTCTTCTATTTTAGTCTCAAATATTTCCTGATTCCGCCTTGATCCTATGACCTCTTACATGAATGGATCAAGCTTTGAACTGAATTATGTTAAGAAGAAATGTTCTGTAAAATGATGTGTAAATAACATAATTTGTGAGACATTCATACCTCCCAATAAAAATAGTTAAAAATCTAGATAGAGCAGAAACTTCCTTTCATAGTATCAAAATAATTCCAAAACTGCATAATGATTACTTCGTATGTAATTCACATCAGTCCTGATAAACAACATTAGCAGAAATTTGCATCTTCATTCTTTATCTCTCACTGTAAGTGGCCTACAGGAATTCAAACCTGCCTCTGTATTTGGCTGTAAGAAGATATATCATCCTTGCCCAGGTCTCCCACTTATACTAAGAAATACTGCAAAAAGCTCAGCGATATCACTGTAATATTTTGCATGAAAATGATACCCCACTGTAATAAAAAGTCAAAAGTACTCTTACTGCATGCTTACAACATTAGTCTTTGTAGCTATCCATAAACTTTACTTACTCTTTTTTAAAGCTTTACAGGCTGAATTTTTGGCACTATGCAAAATATGCCTTTGTTTGCCAAATACACATTTGACATTTGTACATAAACAGGTACTCTGCAAAGTGGAAATGCTGTATCCCCTACCCTGCCATCTCTAACGCATCCATTACAATGGCTCATCAGTGATCTCTGTAAGACTGGATGGACCAAACCTTTCAGCACTGGAAATCGATGCCTGTGTTGGGCCACCACCTTACAAACCAGATAGGATTACATCTGATGCACCAAAATACTTGAATTTATCTAGGTGCAGGTCGACTGTTCAGCTGTTGCACTCTGTTGACCATGTCTTTTGAGGCTAAATGTAGCAGGTTAGACAGGCTCATTTTATGACCTAGATTTGACCGTTTAGTGCCTCCCTCACTCCCTAGTTTAGGCCATGCTCATAAATAAGGTTCCTTATTTATGCTGCTTTGCTCTGTCCTCTAAAGACAGGGTGTACGTGTACAGAGAGGGCCCTGTACTTTTTATTACTTGAGCAAAGTCAAGGTGAGAACTGCAAAGGCAGGGCCTTGCTAATACCAGGACTGGGAAAAACAAGGCTTACCTAGGCCATAATAAAAGATCACCCAGTAACCATGACCTGACAGGGCGTGTCTTTTACTGCTTCTCACCTGCTTGGGATATTTATAGTTTATGCGTCACTAGTGAATCATAGGATTATAGGATCATAGAATAGTTGGTTGGAAGGGGCCTTTAAAGTTAGCCATCTAGTCCAGCCTCCTGCAATAAGCAGGGACTTCTTGTCACGGGTGGGAGTGGGAGCTTCAGACAAAGTATATTAGAGAAGCCCTCCTATTGAGTCACAAGGTGCAGAAAGGACCCCCTTGCTTTCTAAATTCCTTCTCAGAGAGGAGCCAGGGTGCAGCTGGATCCAGTCCTAGGTTTAGACTATCAGTGATTTAAGTTTAAGAAATTATAGAGGTGTGACTGAACCTTTGTACAACTTTGTCCTGTAGGATAAATGATGGCAAACCGGGTCTATTTATATAAAAATGAATGATTCATTATGATAAATTATTAGCCAAAGAGATCTTAATCAGAATTATTTACTACACACTATAGAAGATAAAACTACTAGGATAGGCTAGTACAGTGCCCTCTATCAAAGCAACTATATTAAAGCAATTCTATTAAAACTAGCAAAAAGAAATAGTTATTAAAGCAGAGATTGATGTTATTCATCCATACCAATGACCATGGGCAAAATCTCTTTCACTCACTCAGCCTTAAGGACTAACTTTGAGGGGTGTCCCTCCCCACCCAAAGGAAGAATCTTCATACACATTCCAGGAAGGGATATGTTAGAAGAACCTAACCGTATGAAAGTGGACTGGACTTTTATAGTGTGAAGTGACTGACTGCCAGTCACACATCTCCAGGTCAACTTAGCAGCTTGTCTGCCAAATCTTTACCTCACTGTCAGGATGTTAATTTGGGCTGATGTGTCAGACTGGTTTTGTCATAATTCAACATCAAAACCAGCTTGATGCCCTCTCTCAGTCCACCACTGGACGGATAGCCTTGTATATAGGGCATTGTCCAAGTTGCTTGACCACATTCCACGGCAGAGCATCCTGCAAAACATCTTCAGCTAGATCAGGTTGCTTGGAGCCCTGTCCAGCCTGGCCTTCAAACTTCTAGGTATGGTGTATCCACCACCTGTTCCAGTGTCTCACCACCCTCACCGTAAAAAATATCTTCCTTACATCTAGTCTAAATTCGGTTTAAAGCTATTCTCCCTTGTCCTACCACTACATGCCGATGTAAGAAGTGCCTTTGTGGCTTCTTGCAGGCGCCTTTAGGTACTAAAAGGCTGGTGTAAGGTTCCTCCAGAGAGTTCTCTTCCCCAGGCTGAACATCCCGAACTCTCTCAGCCTGTCTTCACAGGAGAGA
>WEKY01057833.1:46042-57876 GCA_013390045.1 Picathartes gymnocephalus
CCGGGGCCGATGGCCGCCGCCCGCCGCGCCGCGCTCCGCGCCCGCGCTGACTGATGTATTTGAAGAGGCCGGCGGGCGGCCTCGCCTTCTGCCTCTTCTACCTGGCCTCCAGCTTCACCAACAAGGTGAGCGCCGGCGCGGGGCCGCCCCGGTCACGGACGGGCCGGGCGGGGCGCAGGGAGGTGCGGGGGCGCTGGGCAGCCGGTCCGCAGCTGCGGGAGCGGGGGGCGAGGAAAGTGCAGGCAGCCAGGAGCAGGAGGAGGAGAAAGAGAAGAAGAGGACAGACGGTGCCCTCTGCTTTCCCTGCCCTGCTGAGGGAGAGGCGGAGGACCAGCCCTTCCCGGACGGGACTACTCCAGGAATGAAAAAGTCCTTGGCACTCCAGCTCGCCGCCCATCCCAGTGCGCTCCCGAAACTGCGGATAGGGTGCCGGTTTCGTTTTGCTCAGTGTGTCACATCTTTACCTTTCCAAGACACATAAGTTCCACTATTGCCTTGTTTGGGAGAGCAAGGAGGTTTACATCATTCCAATGAATGAAGTGTTATAGAGCCAGAAGTTATGCTGCACTGAAAGTATTGCTGATGCTGTATATATTTCATTATTGACTGTCTGGCAACTGCACTTATTCCCAAAAGAAGAATGATATCAACTATCCAAAGAGAAATTGTGAAATATTCACAGTATTATTTCAGTAGTGAAACAATTATTTAACTTCCATGGCAACTTTGTTCCTTTGAAAGCTTAATTAACCTTAAATTAAGTGCGAGGATTGTGTTTTCCACAGTGTAACAATTTCTTATTAGATTTTTGAAGTGTCTACGCAGAAGATGCCCACGTTGTGAATAAAATTGTATCATTTAAGCAGAGCTTGAGAGTAGTTTTTTCACTCTGGGAGGAGGAGATAGAGTAACTGCTCCGTGCTGTCCCATGTATCAAAGAGAGTGTGTGTATTTCTAGTGCAGATTTCTGAAAGAAAAAATTTTGGTGAAGCAATCAGGGTATGCATTTTCTGAGGGAGGATAAGAGAAAAGCAGCATTTCAGAGGTGAAAATGAAATATTTTTCTGGCCATTGGCCCGTGGTTTCTGTTCCAAGATACATTTGCCATTAAAAATGCCCAGAAGTAAACGGAAGTCCGGACATGAAGCAAAGTTTATAGGGAGAGATAATGCACCTGATTTGACAGAATTCTAGAAGAGTGGTTTGTTAAACAGAAAGGGGCTAAAAGAGCTGCCAGGTTGCATCATGCTTTGGGAAAGGTACTTGGCTTGATTGTGCCTGAGAGGAAGTTAGAGGGACATTGACATAGGGCCTCCATTTTCAAATCTGAATGTAGGTTTTAGCGTAATAAATTTAAAAATAACCAGAATATAGACCTTTCAATTGTTGCAGGTGGTGTGCAAATGCAAGCAGGGGTACAGACATGATTTTAAATGCACGTGGCGGTTCTGACAGGTGTATGTGTAAAAGGACCTGTTGTAAATCGATCAACATGCCTTGTCCCTGTATATTGATGCCAGCTTCTCAGTGACACCCCACAAACCTGAAAACTGGACCTTGCAAGGTACTCAGCACAGTTTTCTCTCTGCTGAGGAGAAGCTCTCTCAGCTTCTCCTTTTGCCCTTGACTGCTTCTGCTGGCTCCTGGGAGAAATAGCAGGTACCTTTCATTTCCTCTGAGGAAGCTTCAATCATTCTTCTCCTTTGCAGAAATGGTATTTATACACTTCATTACGAGAAGTTGTTAGACCTGGAAGACATGTATTTATGCCTCATACTTGCATATATACATTTTTAGTGTGAAGAGACACTAGCATCCATACATGCAGGTCCAGACAAAGCACGCTAAGGCAGTGACACACAGGCTTTGCTTCTTACCCCCATGTATTACATCTCTGATGGGCTTTATGGGCTGCTTAATATTTTACACAAAATAGTGTGTGAGCAGAGTTTTAAGTCTGTAAGTGTTAGTCATAAGGAGACAATTATGTTAAGATTATTGCTCATGGTGCTGCCAAAGATTGCCTCTTTGGTACGATATGATTTTAATTGACTGGTACTTACGGCTTTTTATTCCAGTTAATCCTTTTCCATTCAGTGTGATGTATGGAGTGTTCAGAAAATGAAAGTGCAATTCAGATGACAGCCTTCTCCATTGTTCAATGTGTCCACTCTGTGCCTCATGTACTTTAGTGTCTGTTACCTTCCACAGTGACTGAGGCAGCATCCAGCAGTTCTGGCATGGGAAGTGCAACGAATGAATGTTTTAGGTCACTCAAAGAATCACTGGCAGACAGATGGGCAAAAGCAGGTTTAATGTTAAAGTGAAATCCTGACAAAGTTTGTTGGCAAGGTTCACTCTACTACTGCCAATACTACATTATTACATCGTTGCATCATTATTATATTACTACATCATTACATCTGTGACATCATTATTAGGTGGTTAAAGCAGACAAAGAAAAATCAGACTAAAATCAATCTAAAAATCAATCAACCTAAAATTATCTACATGGAAGTAAGAATAGGAAAGGGTAAGGATAAAAGGGAATAAGGCATTCACACTGAGTCACAGCATTCACAGCGGTCACTCTTGCCAATATACCACAGCAAGAGAAATTACTGGACATTTTCTTTTTATCTTTTCTACCAAAATAAAGCAAAAAGTTTTGTCTATGTTTTGTTGCTTGTGATTGTTTGTTAATATTATAAACTGTAGGTGTTTGATGTCCATTAATTTGCTATTTGTTTTCCAGTATGTCCTGTCTGTCCTGCAATTCACCTACCCTACCCTTTTTCAAGGGTAAGTATTGTTTGAAGAATTCAGTTGTTTAAAAAATTACTTTAATGTCTTGCTGTTCCATGCTGAAGCTAACTTTACTACCTTTTGTCATTATTTGCTTTTGTTGTCTAGAGAACATACTTCTTGAAGCCTTAATAAAGCATTCAAGTATGTGTCTTGGTTAATTTTTAAACATCATGAAGGTGATATAATTAAGATATATAGAGTCAATAATTTCTCATTTTCCTTAAAGTCCTAAGCTTCAGCATAGAAAGGTTGCAATTACAGTTACAACTTCTCTTCTTTGGAAATGGCACTCGTGGAAAACGTGCAGTTATGGTACATTCTTTTGCTGTGCTAGAGAAAACTAACCTTAAATCCATCTTTAGGCATTCACAAATACCATGTTGCTTCTTTTCATGCTCAACCTTTGTTGTAAGTCTGCATCACAAGTCGCTATCATATCTTAATGACTGTAATGAGAAATTTAATGTTTTGACAAGTGTCCATATATACCATAATGATGTTGATGAGACATTTAGTGAAATTCTGGCCTCTTAGAGTCAAGATTTCCCCCATTTTTGAGATAATGTTAAAACCTGCAGACACTGGATATCTTTGCTTCCTTTTCTGCTGCTTAGCATGTCTTACATTTTTGCCTGACTTGCAGTCCCAGGACTGCAATCAACTCTAGAAATAGTTGCGTTGGGAATCTCCACTTACTTTGAGTGTATTCAGCTCAATTAAATATGCAGTGAATGCATTCTTCAGTTTCAGCACATACACAGAGACTTGTCTCTGGCACAAGGCTTTTATCATGTGGGGAGAGGGTTTTGAGTAATTTGTGTAAAATAGACATGGTAAATCAACAGAAAAGCCTATTTCAATGGCAAGCAACTGCCTTATGGCATCTATGTTACCACAGTTATTTCCTTTTTCTATTTTTTGGAAATGCATTTCAGCATCTTAATATTTTTCCGTAAGTTCTGGCTTTTAAAAGTGACCTTTCCTTGAAATTTTTTAAGTGGATCAGATGCACCTTCATTTAGACCTATGGCAGATGAGTAAAGAGGAAAAGAATATAATTCTCAGTTCATGCTGTTATTGTTCATTGTCCTTGTTTTGTTCCCTGTATAATCTAAGACTATACTGCATAGTGCTGGGCATCTGAAACTGTCACAAACTTCTGTCTTAAAACCTGAGACAAGAGGAAATTCTTCACAATAAAGTTGATGGGATTCCATCACTGGCTTGGACAGAGCATGGTCAAACCTGCAGTAAATGTCAGGGAAGCCTGGATTTTAAGCTTTCATATGCTCTTCATCCAAAAAATGTGAAGTGAGTTGTGATAGTAGCATTGAATATTTACCATATCCATGTGGAAAATGAGCTCACTCTTCTCTGACAATGTCCAACTGCACTAGTACTGCATAGAGTGAATATTTGTTTATTTGTGTATGTGTGAGAAAGATTTTATGTAATTGCTTAAATGCATTGCAATGAGTGGGAATAATAGATAAACCCACTTCTATACTTGTTACGGATGTTAATGACATTTAACATTATAATGCAATATCTCTGTCTGAACTTTGCTAGATGTTAAAGGATTTTCACCCAGGAGACATGAAACATCTCTCTGAAAACCACTAGCTTAAGGAAGAAGAAAGCTGATAGCTTATTTTAAGTGTGAAAGAAATCAGTGTGCATTACTTGCTACTTATTCTAAGTTATCTGCACATATTCCCTAGGCCTCACATATTATTTCCTAGTATTGTTCTGTTTCAGGTGGCAAACATTGGTGGGTGGACTTCTGCTTCACATCTCCTGGAAGCTGGGCTGGGTGGAGATAAATTTGTGTTCAAGGTACTGTAGAGGTTTTTTGGTATCTGCCAAACACTTATTTCCCCTGTAACTGGATTACACATAGTTATGTTGGTCATGGAAGTTACTAACTGGCTAAAATAGAGGTTGGAGAGAGAGTGTGTGTGTGTGTGTGTGTGTGTGTGTGTGTATGTGTGTTCTCCTTCACAGATGTAGAAGAGAACTCTCATTTTAGTCAAATGGGAGTTTAATGACACACACTTAAACCAACTACTGATATAAAGTGTATTCAATTTAACCTTGGTAAGATAACCAAAAAGCCCTTAGGGAAAACAATAAGGGTATCTTATCCAACAATCTGTCCATATCTCTTCCCTGGACTGTTTTTTAGCATCGTAAGGGAAACTTTGGTAATGTTAGTTAAGAGCCTTGATAAAACCTTCTGCAAAACCCTCAGGGCTGTGAAGTCTACAAATGTGATCTGCCTTTTTCTGAGAGCTGTGTCTCATAAATGGGATCATTCACCTTTTCCTAACTGATGTGACAATCAAACTCCAAATTAAATGGTGCTTTGTAGACAAAGATCATCTGCTCGAACTGAGTGTGACAGCACAATTCAGAAGAGTCGTCATGCTGTGCTCTGCTCAGGTGGATCCATTCTGCAGTATGCAATGTAGCATCTTTTTTATGGTGCAAAATGGTATCATTTAGAAGACGTATGCCCACAGCAATCATTGAATCTTCACCTCAGGAAATACTAAAAACTTTCCTGGGCAATGACCTGAATAATGTGACTTGACTCTGAAGCTGGAAGGGTTTGGACTAAATGACTGCCAGACATCCCTTCTAATGTAACTTTTTCTCAGAGATTCTGTATTAGCAAGTGACAGCTGGTGATCTTTCTGTTTAAGATTCAAACAGTTGGCTTGAAAAACTGAACCTCCTCACTTGGAATGAAATCCTGTGAGAATGTCAGAAAAACCAGGCTGTGTGTTCTGTTTTCATGTCCATGCAAGTGATTACATCACTACGGAAATACCAGTGAGGTTGTAAATGAAACGGAATTTAGTTTCCTATTTTATAGCTGCAATAAACTGAAGATATCATAAAAGCTGTAAGTGACTTTGGCAGAGACAGGGTTAGGGTCCAAACTTTGCTTTACTAACAGTTACTGATATATATATATTATTATCAAATTTATATTGTTTATGCAGATTTTGTCTTCACAGAACAGTCTAGAAGAATACAGCCATCAGTAATGTTCTTTTATAGTTCAGCTTTTCATCACTAATGATTACTTCTGCTTTAAATCATGAAATTAAAGAAGTTGAATATTTTTTTGGAAAAGATAGTTTTGTCTTTTCAAAACCTGGGAAGACATTAAAGAAAATAGACGACAAGAACCACTCGCTGATGTTGAAGAGTTTGGCTTTATCTAAGAAAAGTTTTGATGAAAAATTAGTTCATATTTTGACCCTGGAGACTTGAGGCCACTAGATGTCAGCACACTGTAAGGAAAGGGGTTGAAGTCTCTCTTGAGAAACCTCTTCATTAGCCCAGTTAATACAGAATACCTGTTCTAGAACGGGCTGAATGGAACAACCAGAATTAATTTGACATGCTTTGGCTATAATTCATCCAGCTATTTAAGCATGAGTTTAGACCTGCCCTTCTTCACAAAGATTAGGCACATGCTTTAATGCTTTGCAGAGGTGGATTTGTGACATATATCTCCTATATTAAAAAAAACCAAATCAAAGCCAAAACAAAACAAAACAAAAAATACAGCCCAAAACCCCAAATATGAAAACCCTCTAAACCTCCAAAGCACTGTCAACCAAAAAACTCACCAGCAAACAAACAAACAAACAAACAAACAAAGAAACAATGTGCACATGTGATTTTAATGCTACCCCTGGAATATAGACATTTCCATCCCCTGTTACAGAATATTTGTCTCTGAATCTATCTGTTGGTTTGTGGGGAGGGTTTTGTCTATATGTAGGATATTTAGGAGTATCATAGCCAGTCTTCAGTCTCATCATGCTTCAAATAATAACCTGCCATCCTTTTGTTTGTTTATGTCCACAAAGTCTTAATTTTTCTGTCACGTGGGCTGATTTCATATACTTTCTGAGCCAGTTCAGGTTATCCCAAAGTGTCTCAGCAGAATTAAATTATTACATAGAGACCATTACCCTTTGTTTAAAGTCCAGAATACTAATCCCACTATAAAGACCAAATAGAAACATATTATTTAGAGTAATCTCACTTGGGTTTTGTGGATAACCTGCTTTGTCTCTGCTTCCCCCCAGGACATACTGTAAGGGACTCTCCATCATTGCTTCTAAACAGCAAATGTTAACCGTCTGCAAAGCTTTTATCCAAAACAAGGGCTCTGTGGAGCACAGAGGAATATGCAACCTCTGCATGATGCTTCCAGTGCTGCAGTCTAGTGCCCAGTTTCTGCCTAGCCCTTGTAGGCACATAAGTCTGATGTGTTCTGATTAGCATTTCTTGTAGTGCTGCATTTCACCCACAGCTAAGCAGCAGCTCAGAGCCTTACTTTAAATGTTGTTTGGGGGAACCTACCCATTGCCTATCGCGGACTTTGGGTTTCCCTACAACAACCACAGTCATCAGTTCTTTTCCTGTTTTGCATGTACATCACTGTAGTGCCAACATGAGAAGCTGCTAATTGGTTTACATACAAGACAGATTGTTGATGCTGACACATTACATCAAACATCCGTGCATTCTTTTTCAGTCCTGAAATTCCCACTTGGCAGCATAAAATTCTACCCTTACATCATGGAAAAAGCATCTGAAGTCCTTTTCCATCGCACTTTGCAGAAATGCATTAGAGATGAAGACATATTTGGGATTCCTACAATTTAGTGGTGGGGAACATGAAAGAGTGATATTTTTATGTTCTAAATGAAAATTTGGTTTTCATCATGTGTTCTTTTTATCTTCCCAGACCCACTTCCTCTTCTTCCCTCCCCCTTTCTTCAATTTGTTGCTGTTCCAATAGGGTGGGAGTATTTTTGTTGGTGTCTGATGTTAATTCATTGGTAATGAGGTATGACAGTATTAGATCTTGGTCTTGATGAAATTCCAGTTGAAGTCAATAACCTCAAAAGAAAGAGTGTTTTTATAAAAATTTATGGTGACTACTCAAGAAAACCCAGGACAAATATTTATGCCAGTGAAAGGATCTAAAGATTATTTTTTTGACCCTGGGTGTTGATTATCTTGGAAAATTATATATATATAAGAGAAGAAATGTGATATTTATGTTTTTTTCCCTTGTCTGTGATTACATGAATCTTTGCGCATGTTTTATCTTCATTCATATTGCTCTAATTTCATTGTTTAGTGGTCTGTTTTCTTGTGTTCCATGAAGCTTGGTGGTGTACCAGTATCTATGATTACATTTTGAGTCTTACATGTTAATTGGAAGTGTAATGCAAATTAAGGAACTACAAGCAGTTTGGTTTTGTTTTGAGAACCAGCAGTGCTCACTAATGTTTTCTCCACTTTAATTTAAAGCTTTGGAAGAGTGAATGGGGCAGCCATGTCTTCAGTCCTGGGAAGCTTTGATTCAGGCTTTTACCTCACTGCTACTCCTTTCTTCCCTTGCCCAAAATCTTACATTATTCTCTCTGAAATTTACAACCTACCTGATCCCTTTTTTCCCTTAAGTAACAAGATCAAAAATATGAAAAGTGCAAGTTCTGAAGCCCTCTCTCAGGACTGAAACCTGACCCTGCTGCAGTAACCATGGCTAAAAAAAAATTAATCAGATCAATCTGATGACTTCATTCCTCCATTAGCTGTCAAACTGCCTCTAGCAGTTTGGCTTAGTCAAAGGAATATCATTAGGAAATCTCAAGAGATAGGTCCCCACAGAGACAATCTGATCTTTAGGAAGAATCTCTGTAAATTTGGCTGAGAAATGAATGTGTGGGTGGCCAAGTGTATTTGTACATAGTGAAAATGTGTGCTGTCTGTGCAAGTGAGCCATTTTATGCCTTCATTTGTCAGATTTGGTTTCTTTCACAGAACATCAAGGAAATTAGTTGAAACATCTCTCCTTTAAAACCAATGGGAGTAATTTCTAAGGAAGAAAAGAAAAAAAACCAACATGATTTTGGAGGGAGAGGAGTCAGGGAAAGAATAAAACAAAGAAAATGTATCTGCAAGTAGTTCCTCTCTTGGATTAGACAAAATGAATAACTTCTGACTTGGACTCTTTTGTAAATGGGAGGAATACTGAGCAATCAGATAGTGACTTTAATATTCACGTTTGAAATTTATGTACATATATACATATTATTACATTCCTTGCAAGCAACTGTTGCTTTCTGTATGTAAACAGAATGTGGTGAAATAATGAGATTTTAATTGTTTTCACAGGTCTGAAATCCTGTCATGGCTTCCTGCATCAGTACTTTTTGTGGGCATTATATATGCTGGCTCCAGGGCACTGTCTAGATTGGTAAGAAATGAACCAGTAGAAGTCAGTTCTTTATTACCTCTACTTTGTAAACCAAAGAACATTCCCTTCATACATGGTGTTTAATGCTGTTCCTGGGTTGAAGGAGAAGGAGGGACAAGGGGTTTAAATAATAGATCCATTGTTAATGGAGCTAATGCAGTGGTCCAGTCCTACTAAGTATCAAAAAGCATCTCTGTGACAGTCTGAAGCACTCAGCATCTCTCCAGGGTACTCAGTGTTTTGCTGAGCAGATCCTCAGTGGTCTGAATAGTACAAGTAGAAAAGAAGCTGAAAAAATCAGCAACTGCAACTTTGCAAAAGGAGGAATGGGTTGTGCAATCTGTGGAAAATCCTTCCAGGAAACTGATGAAGACCATTTCAGTGAGAAACTTTTGATTTTTTGCAGGATTTGAAAAAATAAATAGAAAGTTGGAAAGAGATTATGGGAAGGGTTAGATTACTCCATTTTATGATTCATTTGCATCACAGTAATTTACCAAACGTTTACAGAATGTCAAATCTGCTTGCATGAAACTTGAATATTTTATGCTTAAATCATATGGTCTTCCTTAAAAAAGAGTGAAATAAATTTGTGGCATTAATTTTTAAAAAATCACAATGTTTTGCTGTTGTTATGCAGTCTGCAAGCTCAGATCCTGCATTAGTTCCCTTCTGCATTCTGTCAATACATCTTAATGTAACTCCAGAGCCAGCTTGCTCCTGTCACCTCCTCAGCTCCAAGGAGGATCAAAAGGGACTTTTTTTTTTATCAGACTCCAATTGTAGTGATCCTTTGAAAATCTCAGTAGAGAGATAGAACCAAACAGAAGAGGAGGTCTCTGTCCTGGTAAGAAAAGTTGGGAGCCTTATCTTGGACAAAAATAATCTTGGGAAAGCACAGACAGAAGCCCCATGTTCCCAGATTAGTTCTGGCTCAGGGTGATTGCGTTTACTTCCTCTTGGTTCCTTGTCAAAGGAGCTTCCACTGGGCTTCTTTGGTGTAAGGTAAGCAAAGTTCCCTAAGGAAAGTCCTGTCTGGAAGCATCAATAAAGACTTGACAGCGTCATTGTTTCTCCTTGCTCACCTGGGTGGTGGAGGTTATGAATCACATCCTCTCTGCTATTTCTTCTTACTTCCTGGTCATCCTGTAAGTTACTGTCTTAGCCTCCTGTTCCTGCTCTGGTCATTCATGAGTGAACTGCACTGGAGTGGCAGAAGGGCTCTGAAGGGTTTTGATTTGTATCCCAAACCTTTCTTAAGGTGCATCTCCCATTACTTAATGGCTTTTGTTGTACATGAATGGGGATTTAGAGATCTAATTTTGTGGCCATTTTATGAGGCAAACAAAAGGACAAGTAGGCCATAATTATTATGTGCTACCTTGTAGTGGGGCTAAATTCAATCCTGCATAGAAGGTTTGCGTACAATAACTTAATGTACAACAATTTTATGACACAGTGAGAAGGAAAGTGGACTCTCCCAGACTCATAGCTGAATTGGCTTATCTCAACAGCATATTTGAATTAAGTAGGTTTATTCCTAAAGCAGAAATTTTGTGTACTTTTATTATCAAATCCAAGGAGACCCACTTTCAAACACTCCTGTATATTGGCAAAGCTACAGCTTTAATCTCTGTTTGTGTCTCTTCCTAGAGGTGCTGACAATCTCCCCAGACCAAGGATTCGGGGCTAGAACTGGAGGAGGACTGCTTAGCTCTGGACTGTGATGATTAAAAGAAGTATGCAGAGCCATAAGGGGAGATTTGTGCAGAGTCTATTCACCCTGCCTGCCCAACCAGTAAACCTTTCTTTTCATAAGCATTAAGCCCACTCACAAATTTAAGAAATACTTGTATCAAAGGCAATAGACATATGGAGAAGGTTAACGGGGCTAGGCAAACTGGAGCCATTGTTGGCTCCAAAACACATTTGGAAGAGCCAAAAGCAGAAGGGAGGAAAGAAAAACCCAACAAATTGGTTTTCACAAGGGAAAGAATGTAAATTTTGCTGTCAACTTTCCTTGTTTATGGGTATTTCTTGTATTTCCTATTACTGTGTCAAGCTCAGAGTGCTTTTATGTTAAATACTTCTGGGTTTATGTTCTCAGTTATCTAGAAACAGAGTTGAGAATTGTTTTTCAGTGCCAGTGAAGTTGGGTCCAACAACTTCATGCCAGTTGTGTTTGTGTGATTTTCATTCTTATTTTGGTGTAACTGTTGTGGCTATGGATCCACCCCAGCTGTCATTATGATTTAAAATGTTTAATGAGCAATGCTTATTTGGCTTTATGATAAAGAAAATAAAATTACAGAAAATATGCAAAGTCACATTTGGGAGATATTTGCTGCTTATATCATCTGGTACTTAAAAGTTTGGACATCACTGAGAAATTAACTCATGCTCTGCTACTGTGATTTAAATACTATACACGAGTGGTGAAATACTGCTTCCTAAACTGGCTTAGTCTTTAGATTTTCTTAATCAGAGCGGAGAAGTGCTTCTGCTTCAGCTGTCTGAGAGACCATGGATCTGATTTGGAGGAAGTATTATGAACCACTAATTCTGGTTGGGTTTGCCCAGGGCAATGGGTGTTTGATTCATTATTGTTATCATTGGGGTTTGTTTCTTAATGATTTCATATGGGGATGGTGTCCAGATACCTCAGTGGGTATAATTTCAACATCATTTGTGTACGAACTATTGCATTTCTATCCTAATTTTGGGCAGCTCT
>WEKY01057853.1:0-25985 GCA_013390045.1 Picathartes gymnocephalus
GGGTCTTTGGACCGTCTTTCACACCTCTCCACAAAAACTACTAATAAAGCAGAGGGATGGAAAGACCACTTCAGTTTTCTTTGTGGATTATATGAAATCTTATTTCCAACACAGTTCCAAGAACTTGGAAGATGTTATTCAATAAGCAAATAAGCTAGTTTCTGCATCTATGAGAAAGACTGACAAGAGTTACTGACTTAGGACAAGCCTAGCTAGGTAAACTGAACATTTTAGGCAACACACTAACATGAAAGCAAACAGCTGAAAGCTTTTTTATAATGCCTAAGAAAGAAGATACTTTATCACAAACCAAAACTAATAGAGAGAAGCCTTGATTTTTACAGACACTGTATTAACCCACAGTTTTTCATCTCTGTGAGGTTTTTTCTGTATTTCTTTGTTCAGCTCTTTTTAAGGATATTTCTAATCCACGGAGGCCCCAGGTGACGTAATTTTTCAGTAATTAAAGCCAATTATTTTCTTAAAATTGCCACTGGCTCTTTTTTTATCCTTCATAGATATGCTCTTACCTTATTCTCTGCATTTGTTGTAGGTCACACAATACATAATCCCATCAATAACTAATCTCTGGTTGGCAGCAAGTCTGACACAAACTTTTTCATTTAAAGCAGCCAGCATCACTATAGGAGACCAGCACTAACTTTAGGGAGATGTAACTCAGAAGGGTAACTATCTGGAATATAATATTGCCTATATCTTCAAGTCACAGCAGTTATGCCAAATGAGTAAATGTGTTATTTCTTTCTGCCTCCTAATTGGCATAATATTTCCAATCTGTATCTTTTATTTCTTTTTATTTAGCTATTCTTGCTTATTACCCTAGCAAGTCTGTGATAAGCCATAGATGTTAAATGAGTTCCCACATAATAGATGCGCAGCAAGGACTTTTAGAAAGCAACATGCACAGATGGTTCAAACTCTGTGGATATCAGTCACGTTTGCAATCGGTGTTTACTGTGAACAAGAATCCTAGGGACTCGTGAGTCTCAAAGCCAAAGGAAATCGTCATAAGCTTTATAAGAAAGGCCATGCATTTTCATTACCTCTGAGGAGGATATCCTATCTTGGTTTTAAGACTTGAAATGATCGAAGACCTATCAGAATAATCTGTTGGATTATACATGGCATTCTTTCCAGTCATGTCACTCATATTAATTCAGCTATTCCCTAAAGCCAAATGTAAGGGATAAAAGGATATATTTAAAAGTCTGGAGCTGCACTCCTAATTAATGAGTTTAAAAAAAATTTTCCATAAGTCTCCTCAAAATCTACCCTAACCAGGGCAAAGATATTTCCCTTTAAGACAGGAAGGTTTTGTAAAGTACATAAAACAGTGGATAGGAAAGACACCAATGGAAATAGTTTCTGTATTGGCAAATCACTTTTTGCTGTCTGGTGTCAAAAAATAAGGAAATCACATTTTAGGCTTTTATGATTATCATATTATCATAAATAACATAGACATCTGATGTCAGGAGCATTTTATTTAAAAAGGTCATTGGATCCGCCTTGTTTTGAATTCTGGCAAATCAGGTCTTGGGCTACTTTGTAAAAGCAGCATTCAGGAAGCTATGTGGGAGTTCCTTATATGTAGCACCAAAGCAATGAAGGTGGGGTGGGGTAAAAAGTTCATACAATTCCCTAACTGTTTCTAAAAGCAAAACTGGTTTTCAGAGTGGGTAAAATATTTAGGAAGGTGAAGCCCTATTGATTGATTTATTTTTTATGTTAGATTCCTGAATGGTCAAGTCAGGTATTAAAATTGAACTAAATTTCCTAAGGCCATTACATGGTTTTGATAAATCCCATATAAAAAGTTTCATGATTCAAAACTGTAAGGGCAAGAGGAAATCTTTGCCACATTCTTATAAGCTTCCTGAATGAAATATTGCAATGCCGTGACCACACATACACCCACACATTACCTCCGAGGTCTAATAACAGTGGAAAAGGTATTTACAAGCTGTTTAATAGTGTGCTCTGACCTTTCTTTCACTGTTTCAAATAAAGTATTGGTGATGCTCAGGACAACTTAAGTAAGAAGGATAACACTGGAGCTAAGTACAGTAGCAGAGGAGGAAAGGAGAGCAGGACAAAGCATGTAAGAAAAGTCTAGTGACAACAGACAAGTAGAAATCTTCCCCAGAGCCACACACAAATTGTTGAGAGAGACTTGCTGTGTTAGAGATGGTTCTAATACTCATTCACAGTTCTAACCACAATTTCTGATTGTGAAATAGTCTTCTTTCTCAAGGACAAAAATATTTTACTTCTCTAAAATTTGTGTCAAATTCTGTATTAAGGATGATAAACACCAGACTAAAACAACCATATATCACTATGTAACTACTGGCACTTTGAAGAATCTCATAGAAAATTGGGCTTACTCTGTTTGTTCCCCAGGCTATGACAGAATTCTTCTAATGGCTTTGCTAATATGTTTGCCTCCAAACTAGGCATCCAATAGCTGTCACAGCTTGCTTTCAGTAGCAGCTTCACAGACCACAGAAAATACAATATGCTGTGATAAATGAGCTACACAAATGTTTTGCCCCTGCCAAAAACTGAAACTCGCAACAAAGCCTAGCTTTTTGCTCTTATGCAGCACTTTTCATTCAAAAAACACAGAATCAGAATTGTTTCATATATGCACCCAGCATCACAGCATTCATAAGTATACAGGGATATGAAAAAAATTCCCTAAAGGATGTATAAAATGGACCAAACACTGCAGCTTGGAAAGAGGTTGAAGGTATGCAAGACAGATTTACAGGATGAGCAATAGCACAGGCAAAACTTAGGGAGTAGTTGTGCACTGTTCTCATAGCAGACAAAGTAGTGGGGATTTAACCAGTGGCTGCTGATTGAACAGTAAGACTGTTACAGGCACCTTAACATTATACAGAATTTTGTACTGGCCAAATATACAAATGGATCTGAAAAAGGGATTAAACACAATTATTTGGAACAGGACCATAAAAGACTTTTGAAGACAGTGGTCTGTGTGGTCCATACCAGGATTTCCTAATCCAATGACTGCCTGAATGGGACAGGATATCAAGGGATCACTATATAGTTCCCCATTTTTTATGCTCTTGCTTTGGCCATTGACACACACATTTGCACTGGACAAAAGAAAATTGGTCTAAACTAATACAACAATGCAGGTGTTTATGTTAGCTTGTCTCTCTGATTTAGCAAGTACTGTTCAGCTATGACATATTATTGTGTAGGAAGTGAGTGACAGTGAGAATTAAAATCTAGGGCCAAGCTATAGAGCAATTTGCAATTCATGCATAGGGACTGATTCAGTTTACTGCTAAGTTCAAGCTTTTCTTAAGGCCACATCTTTTTTCCAGTCTTGTGCTCTGATCAAGGCAATGACTACATTATCATGCAGAGTCTATATACAATATCTCATTTCCCTGTTGTAACTGCAGTTGAATACAGATGTACTGGACAGCTGCATCGGAACAACATGTTGGTTATGTACCAAAGCGAAAAAAATCCTGACGGTGTCACCACATGGGCAGAGGACTGTAAAAGGGTTTTACCTGGATTTCCTACTCCTTTCCGAGTAACTTCAAATGAGTCCCTTTAGTCTCTGTATCCCCATGGCGATTATGATAGCTAACATCCTTTGTAAAGGACTTTGATATACAGCGATGCTATTGACATTTTCAGGTACTTACATCATCCACTTACATAGTAGAATGTGGCAAAGAATGCAAATTCATGTGACATTATCTTTTTCATGGCTGCAAAGAGGAATATTATCCATTTCATCTTTTGTGATTTGAAGAGGTAAAAATTCTTTTCTAAATTTCCCACTATTTGGGGGAGGGGAAGGAGAGAGTGAAGATAAGAGTATACATCCCATCTTTAAGAGTCTAAACAAGTAGCCCTTGTATCAATTCCGTGCTAGGAGGGTCATCTCTCCAGTCACTCTGAGGGCAGTGGAGAAAGAGAGGTGCTGGATCAGGAGGCTTCATTGCTCTGAGTCACTCAAGCTGCACTGAAGGCAATTGCCCCATCTCTCCCCAGCAAGGACACAGAAGCCTGGGAGGACAACCTGCTGCCCCATAATGCTCCGGCCTCCTGTACTGCACAGGTCTGAAAACAGAAACTGTGACATACATTTAGGTGATCCTATGCTAAATAAGGCAGCTGCATACTACATGCCTTCTAACCTGCCACAGTGATTCTCACATGCTCAAGCACATTGACTTTGAAGTGGCATTTGCCTTAGAAGCCTTACTATGGCAGAGCATCAGAGCTGTCACCGAATTACAGTGCCTGTCATTTGTAGATCCTTTCAGAAGCACTTCCTAAAAACATCTCCCAGACCGGAGCTATTGCAAGAACTGGTTCTGTGTTTTCATTTCAATTCCATTTGCAGCATAGGGCAGGAAATGGGGGAAACCCATCAATATAGTACCCCTCATAGCAGTAATTATGAGGGGTTATTAATATTTACACAGCTTTTTAAACTGGCTTATTTACTAGATGTGGCTCTGGGAACTCATCTACAAAAATGTCAATTTATGAAGGCCACAATGTACATATTGTCATCTGAATTAGTCACATTGGTTGATACAATTAATCTTCTCTATAGCTGAGGTTTAAAATTGGGTCAGATGAATTGTATTACTAAGGTTCCTTTTTCCTTCTGCAGCCAGTGATTCACTTCAGTACAGAGGACTTTATTTTAGTTACCAAAAGCTCTTTGAGAAGAATCTTTCAAAGTTCTTTTCATGACCTTACAGTCTTCTTGTTTCATGTCATGCTGGATCTCCTGCTAGAGATATGTATTAGTGGCAGCCTCATGGAAGTTTTAAGAAATTCATGCAATTTTATTTTTCTTCATTAAAGACAGCAGAAAATAGTAGGTTTGGTGTTGATACAACTCACTCATTTATAACTTTATTTTTCCATTCATGGCTTAAGCACCAATACTTCTGTTAGTGGAAGCTGAGGGCTTGATACATCTGCTATTTTTCCTCCCGGATAAGCACTGCTCCAGAAGAGTGATGAGGCAATAACTCCACAGTGTGCAGACAGCTGTGGTTCCCAGCACTCTGTAATATCCTTCTCATGGTAGAACTGTATTCTAGTCACATTGTTAAGCTCATACACTCATACCTATCATCTTTGCAACTACGGGTACCTTTTTACAGTAAGCCTAAAGAGTTCACTTTTCTACTTAGCTGAGATTTATTAAAAATAAAATTGTGCCTTTTAGCTTATCCCAACATTCTGATTATCAGCACAGTTCTATGAATGCAGATCTCAGATAATATCTTGGCACTTCCACACAGATGAGTACCAATGTGCCCTTCCTTTCCACATATTCCAGCTTCACTTTCTTGCATGCGGTTAAACAGCAGTAGGATTACAGTGCTGTCAAAAGCAGAACATGTGGAAAAAATATTTTGCTAGTAAAGGAGAATTTTAAAAGAGAAAAGATTTTTATGTTGACCTATCAAAATTAAGAATATGGTCCACATGGCAGTGTTAGAAGAGCATGAACATGTAGAACCTTGGTGTGCTCATATGAAAAGACAAAATGGGCTAGAAAGCAATGAGTGGTCTCAGACTAGAGTGTCATTCACCACTCTAGTGAAGAAGTTGAAAGATAAAATATTTTAGTAAATCTCCAGATGATAATATTGAGATAGAGCTTAGCCTGTAGAACTGCTGGCCTGCCTCTCAAACTGTAGACAAGATAACTAACTGAGAAAGCAGGATTCAAATTATTAAGCAGTAATAATGATGTTTATTGCTTGGGTACCATTATTCCAACCTTTTCATAATGAAAAGAGGCTTCCTGAAGCATGTAGGTAAGTGATGGGTTTGTATTACTATATAGAATTTTGATTTTCCATTGCCAAAACCAGCATAGGTACATAAAAGTCAACGTAACAATAAACATGGCATAGTTCTGCTGAATATGAACTGCTCTGGGTGAACAATAGGCATCTGATAATGTTTTTCAGGAGAAGGCATTTGGATTTATATTGTATTCTAGGGCCCTATTTCTCCACTCAATCTTACCAGCAAAATAAGATTTTATTTTCTCCACCAGATAGTATCAAACCAGGTCTGGTTTGCTTTGGTTTGAGGTAATAATAAGTCAATTGCTGAAACAGCTATGACTTCAGGAAGGTGGTTTAACACACATGTATTTATTGCCTTTATTATTCACTGAAGTTATAGGCTGACCTACTTGAAGGACCACCTTATCCCAGGGGCTTTTCAAGTGAATTTACAAGCAGCTGCCACTTATTTTTATTCTCGTCTTTGTCTGATTTTTGATGCTAAGCTCTGGTAAGTATCATCTGTTCATATCCAACAGTATGGATTTTTAACCAACATGCATTTCAGGTTCAATATTTACAAAATAAGTGGTCCTTTATCAGCACATATCTCTGTTTCCAGCCCAAGGATTACACCACTTTGCTATCTAGTTTATACAGACAGGTGAAGTAGCCAGGAAAAATGATCAAGATAAGAGTGAAGGTAATCATGGAAAGAGAAAACATAATTAAATGCTTCATGGGAAAGGTTCCAAAACATGGAGCAGAACACCAGCATCCACTGCAGTATTTCTACAGCAGAAACAGATAGGATGTTTTTTGCCAATTGATTTGTGAGTGATATATCAGGTTTATTGAAAACAAAGGAGCAGTCATCCTTAACAGGAGAGGAATTATCCTATTGAGAAAGAAAAAGAACAGAACAGTGAGAGCACAGAGTATCCAGGCAATGGGAAGCTTTAGAAACCCCATCAGTGAGACATAGCCAATGTCATGAAGCCTGAAGTGAGGCCATATGGGATCTATTTCACTAGATTGTTGAAGTGAAAAGATATGCACTCTCTGGGCTGTGAATGAATACATATTTAAATTAAGTTTTAATTATCCAGAATATTTTTAGAAAATTTAGCGAATGCCTTCATGAACTTAAGGAGTGGGCTCATAATAACATAATGAAACTTATTCCAGATGGAATGTCCAGAAAAATAAGCCAGATTTCTGTACCCTATGAATGTTGCAGAAATGAAAATTATCCCTTTTTAAAGTTCTTAAGGAGAGCTATTGCCTTGCAGTTCTTGATAAGCAAGATAGAGAGACCAATTCAGTACATGGTGGGTCTATATTGTATAATCCAGTTTAAATTATACCACATCATAAGACTAGAATTTAAAATGTCATGAAAATTCATCCTTTTCCTCCTGTACAAAAGTCTAGATACAAACTACAGTGAAGACAACCTCTGAACAATGAGACAGTAGCTGGCACTGCTGAATGTACAACTTTCTCCAGCAAGGTCATGGACACGCTGGATAATTTTGCTTCTATAAATTTTATTGACTTTCAGTTTCTGATAACAGTAAGTGAAAGCACACTGAACTCTGGCATTGTGCCACAAGAGACTATTTAATTCTGGCAGCCAAACCCCACAGTATGCTGAGTCACAGAAAACTTGCAGTGATAAGTCTGTGTAAATGAAGGGCACCTTTTGTCAAAGACAATTTTGTACTGTAACTTTGAACAGACTTCAGTTTATTTTCTGTCCCCCCTGCAGGGGAATATAATCAGAATATAACTCAGAGAGAAAAATAGAGGTTCTGCATGTGAAGTTATTTGAAAACCCTCCAGTTCACCTGGCTCATAACCATTCCTTAGTTTCCCTGGTGTATGTAGGCTGAAAGGAATAGAACAGCGCCAGGAGTAATACAATTAAATTCCACTGGTTCTTGTTGCATGGTCACAGGTCACACACTGTCTGTCAGTACATTTTGATAGAATGAGGAAAATGTAGAATAGAGCTGCTTTATAAATACATTTTCCTTTTTGCTTGCACGACTTTGATTTCCTTATGACAGAGGGTGACCCAAATTGTATTCTTCAGTAGGAATAGGTAAGTACTTGCTTCTGGTTTTTAGTATTTCTGTCACGTACAATTTCTCTTTTAAAACAAGCAATGTATTTTCATCTGCCCCAGTTAAAACATGCAAATTGTAAAACATATTGAAAGAATCCTTTGCTTTAAATATATTTTGGTAGTTAGAGGTGGATGACCCAGGCTGTCATTCACTACTGGTCAAATCTGAGCTTAAAAAACCCACTTATACTAAAGCAAGAATGAAATTTATTCAATTATGTATATATCATAAAACCATTGAATGCTTTGTGTGGGAAGGGACCTTCAAAATCATCTAGTTACAAGCCCCCTGCCTTGGCAGGGACATCTTCCACTAGACCCAGTTGTTCAGAGCTCCATCCAACCTGTCTTTGAACACTTCCAGAGATGGGGGAGCACAGCTTCTCTGGGCAACCTGTCCCCAGTGCCTCACCACCCTCACAGTAAAGACTTTTTTCCGAATTTTATTTCTAAACCTACTCTCAGTTTGAAGCCTTTCCCCCACGTCCTATCACTCCATGTCCTTGTAAAATGTCCCCATCCAGCTCTCTTCCAGGCTGCTTTCAGGTACTGGAAGGCTGCTTAAAGGTCTCCCTGGAGGCTTCTCTTCTCCAGGCTGAACAACATCAACACTCTTAGCCTTTCTTCACAGGAGAGGTGCTCCAGCCCTCTGATCAGCTCCTCACCTTAAAACTCAGTTTCTCTGGAGCTCTGTTCCCATAAAAATTAGCTCCGCACAGTGATGCTCTTCAATGTTTCACCTGACCATCCACAAAGATACAAAGTCAAACACACTGTCTCCTTACACTATCCCAGAAAAGCTATCCAGGCTAATTTTGTGCCATCTGGGCAATTTTTAAAAGAATATTAAAAGCCTAAGATGCTCTCTTTTCTCTCCGTGAACATTAATGGTAAAGAAGTTGCGGTTTATTTTTTTTCCGAAATCATCTCTTCTAGACAAGCACAACTTAAAAATGTTTTCTCATACTATCAACTTCCAGAATATGGTCAAGATTTCTGTACCATTCAAATGATCAAAGAGCCTCAAGTCTTCAACAGTCTTGTTGAAAAATTACTTAAAAGCTGGAATCTCATCTGCTGTATAAAGCAAGCCTCTAGTTACACAGTTGAGATCAGTGGAGAAGCAGTGCTTCATTACACAGGTCTGAGAACATCTTCCTCCTCTCCCTGACACGGTGCTCCTGAGCAGTGCGCTCTTTGTGAGGCTTCAAAGTACAGTGGCTGATTTCAACAGTCCTTCTCCTTTCCAAGTCCTTGAGGAACCAAGCACTGTTCTTTCTCAATTCACTGATGAGTGACCACAGAATGTCCTCTTACTGACTGTGCTTTAAAAAAGCAAATCTGTAGATCTGTGATTTCTTTGGGGCTTGTCCTTGGCAAGCTGGCTTTATATTATTTAGCAAAGGCAAACATTAAACCGACATTAATTCTCAGTCTTAGACTCCATGTGCATGACAACTCCTTCTTAACTTCTTTCTTAATTTTTACTTGTAATGATTAATGATTAAGCAAATTAAGGCAGAGCTACTTCATGTTATGTGCAATGTGCATATGATGAAATAGGAGACAATCATTTAACCCACAAAGATGCGCACATCACAAGTGCAGTGACTCATCAACTTGTCAAAACCGTGATGAAATCTAGCTAACAGATTCTAACAAAGCAAAATCACAGCTCAATATAAACTGCTGCAGATTGTACACATTAGTTTTGATGCTTTTTCTTTAACTCTAAGCACAACATCAGAGCAAAAGTAGGGAAAAGTACCTGTTGTCAGGTAAGAAAATTAACTATCCCATGCCACAGCCCACAAGCCCAGATGGATGCACCATGTTGGCGACCCAGAAAAGGCATTTTATTCTAAGATCCTCTTCAAAAAAACTTGTATATTTATGTCGAAGTGTAACTATTTTTCAGTTTGGAACACTGAGACACAAACATAATGAGCTGTCCAAAGTTCCTGAGGAAGCCTGCAGTAAGGATGAAAACTTAGAGTTTCTGATTTCCAGTTCTCTGATTCAGCCATGAGACCTTCCTTTGCCATGTAGAGTGGTGCTTTACAGACACACGTCTACCATGAGTTGCACTTATAGAACACATGTAATGTACAACAGAATTTTACATTGCCCTTTATTTTACTTATTTTATTTAGATAACACTGAGAAACAACTATTGTCGAGAGGTGTGCAGCTCCATCACCAGATGCAAGCAGGCTGGACAGTTTCTCCAGTGACCAGGTAATAGTCAGCTACACTTTTTTGCTTCTCCTCAAAGCCAGGCATTCAATTAACTCATCAGCTACCACTAGTCAGCTACCAACTTTGTTCTTTTTTTAAAGCTTTCATGAAAAAAAAACAAAGGACTTGTGAAAAACGTAGTCAGAAGAAGCCCCATCTAGGATAGCACTTAAAATTGATTTCCAATGAAATTATACCTGGGCATGACAAGGAGGATACCAAGGGATTATGTCTCTGTGACTGACTCATGTGTTTTGCTGTTCTTTGAAATCAAGAGCAGTGATTTTTTTTTATAGTTTTACTCGGGTTTGCTTCCAGCATCCTGGGATTCCCCAGGGCCCAGAAAGATACAATGCTTGACACACAGGAAAGTTGCTAAAAGGTCAGTGTGCTCAGTACACATTGGTAGCATATGTGCTGCTGCTATATTCGCCAAGATCCGAGCAAATTCAAGGAAGAAAATTTTATTTGAAGAGCATTTTACCTGAAGTTTTTCAACCTCCTGAAAAATACCCATCATTTCTAACTTTTATTTATATATTTGTGCAGACAGTCAACACAAGTTAAAACAGGCTGGCATCTGAGTTTTTCCACACTTCGTTTAGCAAATTCAGTCTGAGTACAAGCCTATCTTCTCCCTAAATTAGTTACACCATCCAGAGCCACATGTACAAACATCACAGGAACACAAACTGGCACTGACATCCAACACAGTCTGACCAGCTCTATGTAACCAGATTGTCAGCAGCATTTACTGCCACTGGCAATGGCAAATCCCAGCTTGTTCCCCAACTAAGACTGATCTTTTCCCCAGCCTTCCAGTTAAGCCCCACAACAAAAGGTGGCTCAGAAACCAAATGTGGCATAACTTCTTAAGTCAATCTGAAACACATCACGGCCTTAGCATGGACTGAACATATATCCTAATCTAACCTCCACCCTTTCACAGTGGGATCTCCTAGCCTGCCATTGACCTGACAGAAGAGCATCTCTGTCTCCCTTGCAAACACTCTCCTTTGCCCTGGAGCTCTGTGAACGGAAGCCCCAACTCAAACTCCAGCCTTTGCACTCCACTTTCCAATGGGTTTTGCCCCATTTTTCTTCCAAGCCAGATAGAAATTAGAAGTAGGTTTATGGTGGAGTTTGGGTTACTTAGTAGGTTTGCATAAATCATGGTTTTACTCAGTGTACCTTCTCACCTTCATCCCAGCCAAACCTGTTCATAACCTAAAAACTGCTTTAGGATCAGCTTTTTGCCTGAACTCTGACAAGCTTCCCCAGTAACCTGCTATGAACTCAAGCTTTGCCTTTTTTCTTTTATGTCTAGAGGCCAAACCCTACTTTACCCACCATGTTACCCAGTGATCCAGCCTCCCATCTCAGAGCTTATTTCCCAATGACACTGGCTCACACCTACTTTCAGCTTAGTTTAACAGGCCCTGTTAATTGTTATATGACTTCACAAATTTACACAAACAACCTCTAATTCCATGCATAACTGTTTACTTCCAGAAGGCTACATAACCTTAATTTGGAAGAAAATATACAGCCATGAGCACCAGCCTTTCATATCTGCCTATCTTGCTGAAAACTGTGTCTTTTATTAAGGCAGAAGCAGTGTCAAGAGAACTTCAAACACGTTAAAATGCTCAGAGCTTGACAAGAATCAGAGATTTTATTTGAATTTCTATGAAAATTAACTTATTTTTCTTGCAGTAGGGATACAGTGATGTTTTAGAGATGAGAAAATGTCTGCTGTGCACATGTACTGTCTCATATTACTCCGGATTCCACATTTCCACTTACATTATAGCCCCAGAAGGCATTATTGACTCACTTAAAAGTAATAATCAGAAAGGTTTTATGTGGCAAGAGTATTACGATCTGACGACAAATTGACCTATTTTGTTTTATTTTCTTCCTACATCTAACAAGACTAAATTATATCTAAGAGCAATTGGTTATAGTTGAAAATATGATCTGTTAGCAGCAGCAGTGAGCCACATAATCAAATAAGGGAAAGAGGTGATGCAGCCTCTGCCTATCTTTGGAAATGAGAGTTTGCATAGGGACACTTAGACACAGGTGGAGCCAAACTGAAAGGGTTTAAATTAGCATGATCTTCTCTGGATTTAAACTTACAGGTCACACTCACAGTAACACTTCACCAGGCTACCAGAAATCAGCCTGACAGAGAGGACCCTCTTCACCTGGAGCACAAGGTCATTCCAGAAGCACAGAAGGGCACTATGGAAGAGGCAGACGCTAAGGACTACACACAGAGGAACTCCACGACAATTCTCACACCTTTCTGAACATGACGGTTAGGGAGATTTCAGCTGAGAGCCCATCCTGAAAGGGACACCCTGCTATGCATCTTCAGTAACCTCCTCACAGGAAAATGTGGGCTGGTCAGAGGCAAAGAGCAGACAGTCTGTCACCCAGGTTGTCACAGATTGTAAGTGATACCTGCAGTTTTACCAGAAGCTCTCAGAGAATTGTGCAGGCAGGAGCCAGGCACATAAACGCAACAGTCTGCAGTGCTCACAAAGCTGGCAACTCATCTGCAGTGAGAACATCATGGGGATCTGAAGGCAAATCACTCTCGGCTCTGTCAAGGGTTGTCCCGCTGTCCCTCTTGCTTAGTGAGAAAGCAGGAGTCTCACAGAGAGAGCAGCAACTGAAGGGACCAAATTTTGAAGTCACTCAGGTGATGGGAAGTGATTGCACTCTGCTACATTCACCTCTTCATAGATAAGTCATGGCTCTCAGATAAAGCATAAAGCAGTAGCTAACTAGACCTTTATTTTCTTTTCAAATCCAGATTACGGCTTTTGGCAAAGAAAATCATCAGTAACTCCAAACCCCAGCAGTTCAGGCAGTGAAGAAATTTTGTGCCTGTTCTGCTGCCTTGGGGTCAACAGCTGCTGGACTCAGAGTTGTTCTGTGTGATAAGCAGTGCCTCAAGTGCACAGTTAAGGCAATAACCTACTGGTTTGCAGACTATGAGCTTGCATACAAGTAGTAAAGACCAGAGTGGGCTTATTTCCTTTAGGGAAATATTTTTTCACCTGATAAACTGTAGAGGTGGTTGTTAACTGTGGAGTAAAAATGTTATGCAAGGTATTTGTTGCTAAAACTGCTGGATTTTCCTTTTTAAGAACTGCAATTGATATTAAAGCAATTTAGAAAGATTTCTAACTGCATCAAACATCTTTTCAGTTCAGATTTATGTTCACAGCATAATTTTATTCAGAGGTAATTATGCAAGACATGTATGTTCCCAGGAAGTTTTTTTGTGATGTTGTCTGTTTTATTTCAACAGTAATTGCCATGCAAAATTGACTTGGTAAGCTGGGATTTCCACAGAACACTTCAGCTTCTTTGACAATAAACAGAAAATGGACAAGAATGACGGAATAGTAAGTATTCAAACAGCTGCATATGCTGATAATGAAAAAATTGATCTGTCAATGAGCCTACAGTCCACCACTCCTGTAAAAGAAGACAATAGTAAATGAAGTGAGGAGGCTTCTGCTGAAAGATGCCAGCTGCAAATAGGCTGTCTGGATGTCTGGAAGGATGGGGGTTTCAAAAGGGTTACAGTTTCACAGTGAAATACCAAGCAGAGAAGTATCATGATTTGCTGCAAATATAATGATTTAGCAGCAGGCACAGATCACATCATGCAATGATGGAAAGAGCCAATGTACCAAGCTGCTGAACTCTGAGTACATGTCCAGAGGGTCTACACATGCTCCCTTGCATACACACATACACACACACACGCATGTACTGCTGAGAAAAGGGTCCAATTAGCATGACTAATACCAGTGCACACCAAGACAGCATAACTGCATTTCTCTGCGTTTTCTGCCAGTATACATCTGGTAGTAATGGAGGATAAGTATGCTTTTTCAATTATTTTAAAACATTTACTTTAAAACAAACACTGATTAAGTTATACTGAACTGCATACATCACTGATTTGGAATATCACTGACCGACACAAGGAAACTTAGCCCAGGGTCCAGAAAAAGAAAATTGCTTGGTCATCTCATAAAACATTAGTGTAAAAAAATTGTGTAGTAAAATACCCATGGTATTACAGATGAGATCTTGCCCATCTTGAAGCTACTTTCAGTATGACAGTGTTGGATCAATAAAACATTGATTTCTTTTCTTTTGCCAGGCTTGGCAGAGAAAAACTGTCCTTCCATTGGAATGGTTTCATGGATTACAATTAAGGAAACCTTTAAAACACAACAGCTTATCATGGAAGAAGTCACAGAGACAGGGGTGAGTAAAAACTATCCACTCAGGGTGAAAAAAATTACTCTTCAAATATTTTTATCTGTATTGTGAATTTTTGATGTTCTGAATATGTTATGAGTCAAGTGATGTTTTCTTACAGAAGACAATAAAATTTCAAGGGCTATGAAGGGAAAACCACATAGTTACTATGATGATTTGGATCTGATCCATTATTTGCATGTCATTTTGCTTGCGAGATGTGTAAGCTGTATCTCAGAGCAAAGACTTTAAGCAATCTGCTGAAGAATACACCACTCCCTTCTGAGAGCCCAGGAGTTCAGAGCATCCGGCCCTTTGGACACATAACGTAAGACTATTACAGGCTCTCTGTGTGACCAAAGTGCACAATGATTTTTTTCCTTTTTAGTAAGTTTGTTTATGCTCATCAACAAATGGCCCAAGAAGAAACATTGGCTGCTCAGCAATGTCACTTCCTTGTCAGCCATAAGGTTTGTCACACCAGAGAACATGGCTGCATAAACCCAATGGCTTCATATCCTTTTTATATAACTCTGAGAACCTGAAATATAGAAGAGTAGACCCAAAATGATGAATTCTATATTCTCCATGTAAAATCTGAAAGCAGCTTGAAGTCATCCAGCAGCACCTCTACATAACTCCACACAGGACCGAAGCAAGTCTGACTCATTAGCCTTACATTCCATAAAGAATTGTTGACAAAGTTAAATCTCTTTCATAGCACAGAAGGTGCCTCAAAAGAAAATGTAGTTTTGAAAATGTGTCCATAAACTATTTACAAATCAAACAAATAACAGGAAACCCATTCAAATAAACTGAGTTTGCTTTATGAGAATGCATGGCATTTCAGTGAATAACCATTTCATTTTTATATTTTAAAAGTCTCAGTGGACTTTAAAATCAACAGATTTTACAGCTAATTCATTTTACCACCAATTTATACTTTCCAAATAAAATAAGAACTCTGTTGATTTCTAATACACCTTCATTTACTCTCTTCTTTTTTTAATAATAGGTATACTATCATATAATTCTCTCACTTCTTATGCTTAAATACTGTTTTATTTTATAAGCCATGTTGTACACATGTTAAGTTACTCTACAGACTATGATATGTTACAGTAGTTTCATAAATTAGCCTTCTAAAGTGATTAAGCTGTTCTCTGGGCTCCAGAAATAAACTCCTCAAACAAAATGATGTATTTTTTCATCAAACAATAAACACCCACAGTGGAAGCACTTTATTTCTCCAGAGCTGCAAATATTTTCAACAACTATTTGTCATCAGTACATGAACTATATATATATCATGCAAAGGAAAACCAATTACCCACATATCAAGTGCAGTGAAGAGAAAGCCACGTGCTCCTGTTGCTGTTTCAATTATCTTGAATTACTGATGTCCTTGAAATGCACAGTTACATCTCCCACCAAATACCTGGTGTGGATATCTTGAATATATTTTCCTGACTGGATCTATGAGGTAGCTGGACATGCCACACACCAGCTGGGTTTACGTACGATGACTCCTGGATTGTAAGTGCATGAGGAATGGGGGAAAGAACATCTCAGGGTGAGTTGCCCCTGCCATGGGTTTTGGCCCCTCCAGGGCATCTCCCTAGTAAGCAAGAACTGATACCATCCCCCTGTTCAGAGTGGAGGGACAATTCACTGCTACCCAGCACAAGTGCTAAAAGTGATAGGTATTTGGCACAAATGAAAGTAAGAATAAAATTTTACAGAACACGTAAGAAACACCAAATACACCCTGTTTGTTCTGCCAGTTGGGGTTACTGTAGTCACCCTTTCTTGACCATGCTTGATATATTCACAGCCATTCCCACCTTTAGAGCAGGAAGGGTTACTGGTGGAAGGCTGGGCAGATGGATATTCTGCTTTGTTCTTCCTGTTTATCAAACACGTTTAGTAAGTCTGTCTATTCTGAAAAGTCCATAGATAGCTTTCCACAAACAAGACTTATCCTATTTAACTCTGCAAAATTTAATATTTTTGCAGTCTATGAGTCTTAGAACTTCTTGCAATTTTATTTATCCTAGTAGGTGATAACATTTTCTCCCTTCTGGACAACCTATCTGTTAAGATTTCTCCTAGAGTGTCTCATTAATGCAGGCTTGGGAACAATGAAAGTAGGCAATAAAACCAACCTATGTTGTAAACAAAAGGAAAGTTTTATAATGCATAAAAATCTGAGTCCTGTGAAAAGGAAGAAGCAGTTTTAATGAGTTCTTAAAACCTACCAGAAGAAAAAAAAGGAGGTATGTATGCAAAAAAAAAATATATTCTGAAGAGGGCGGACAGTAGCTGCTCTTTCAGGATATGAAATGCAGGGTAGGTGGAAGAGACTTTTCCTACTACTACCACAAACACTATGAAAATGTGACAGGAGAAGCTAAACCAAAACATTTTTGGTTCCCTTTAGGATTCAGCCATGACTGAAATTGTCCTTCTTTTGTTCAAGAAATACTTCTGTTTAATATGCAGAGATGTATTGTAGCTGGAGGGAAAAAATAACCCAACCCACAAGAAAGAGACATGGTGTTCACAGGAGGGTAGAGCAACATCACAGTAACTTGCCCCACTCCATCCCACCCATCTCTCAGCCTACAGACAAGCAGTTCTAGCTCAGTGCTGGAGCAGAAAATTAGAACTTATTTCATTGGCAGTCACCCAAAATATCCTTCTTTCTTGTCTTCTGGTCATGAACAGCTCAAGCAGTTCCTACATCCTCTCCCTCTAAATTACCCTTGTTTATGCCTAGTGCAAAGATTCTTCTGCTAAGCCCAGAGCCTGACCCCACCCCACCATCCCATCTGTGGTGCAGTACCTTCTGCAGCTCATCCCATTTCATTCCCAGGTAAGTGACATCCTATGTCTGGGGCTCTGAAACCTTGCCATCTACAACTGCCATCTATTATAGGGTAGGAGAAAATCCTCCATAAAACGAAATAACCTAAAATGGTTTTGAGCTTAAATGCAAGTATTATTCATAATCACAGTAAGCCTCTGAATGTGCCAAATCTCCTCCCTTCTAATATATGATGGGAATAAATTATTTTTTCAACAAGGTAAAACTGAAATATTATTAACATCCAGACAATGTGCTGGTACCAATTATTTTTTTTCTCTTGATATCTGGAAGTAATATGAACCTTACTCAAGGTCTTTCTGTGAGGAGGTGAGCTGTAAAATGACAATTTTAACAGAGAGTAGGTAACAATTTTGGTGTTTTCTCCTATCAAAGAGAAAGTTACATAATTTCCTCCATAATAGAAATGTCTTCTACCAAGAAATATCATTTCTTTTGAAAACTAGTACATGGAAGAAAGAAAGCATTAATGAGACTTCGATTGCATCTCTGATATAGCTATTATGCGATAATCTTTAAAATTACTCTCCTGTTGTATCTTGCTTTTTAATCTAGTCTTAAAACGCAAACTCAAGCAGATACTTAATATACTTTATCTGCCAAGCTGTTTCCACTGAAAAGTCATTCTGGAGAAACTTCTGCTTGCTAATGGGGAGCTGTCACAGTTGCTACACTAGTTGTCACTAGGCATAGCTGCATTGCTGGCACACCTAACCTAGCTCCTTCTGCAGGGAGCCACATCCAGTGACACAACCCCAGATGTCTGGGAGTGAGTCTGACCAAGCACTGTGTCCTGCTCAGCACAGCTGAAGTTGTAGTTGGGTTTATTTGCTGGGACTGAAAATATGTTATGCAGCACATACGGCTGTACCTGAGCTGCTGAAGTTGTCTGTATTGTGTTAAGGGGTACAGCCCTCTGTATGGACAGCTTTGGCTGTGAATCAATGCATGGCAGTTCACTAAACAGGGACATAGCTTCTAGTCCTTGCAAACCAATACAAGATGACTTATTGAATTCCTTCAATTCTTTGATTAATCAAATTTTGCTTTACTGTTTTGCATTGGGTTTTCTTTCCCTGTTTCAGAAGAGATAATGTCTTGTAGAACAACTAAAGCAAAACTCATCCACAAAGAGGATAAGAAGGGTAGAGAAAGAAAGGGTACAGAAAGAGCATGACATGGAGTGATAATTAGAGACTGTTCAAGATATCAGCTCCCATGCTTTCGAGGCAAGATGCTCCCAGTACTATAGTGTTTGTCTGACCACATTACAAGAACTTCTTTGCACCTCTCAGCTACACAAATGCACAAGGCAAGAAAAACAGTTCTGCAAACCAAGAAGAGCCTTTGTCTTTTACTAAACCCAGTATTTCCAGATGCCAGCAGTCTACCAGTAACTTACAGAGAAGACAAAATAGAACCAAGTAGCCCCAGAGCCTATTCCACAGCATCACCTACAAGCAGAAATTGGCAACACTGACACATGCACAACTCCTCTAGAACAGCTGGTCTACTACACTTGGTCTCTCCAAATGTTTGCTTCTTTCGTCCCTCCAGATGAAAACCTGGTGATCTTGAGGGTACAGCTGCACTTTCAACTAGAAATCAGACTCACATACGTGAAATCTCTGAGCCATCAAACAAGCTGTGCACTCCCTGACTACCCACTCCCAAGCTTTCTGATCATGCAGAGAACCGTCAGGCCAGGGGACTACCCAGTCAACTTCCCTAGTCCTGGAACACCACCCAAAAAGTAGTGGGAGGGGAGGATGAGAGATCTGATAACTTTTGATGGCAAAAATGTTGACTGTCTGAGAGTGAAAAGCACTTTTTTACCTATTCGATCCCTTTCCATGTAAATCTGTGCATTTCAGGTGCACGTTTCCCCTGAACAACCTGTGTTTCAGAGTAGAGCTGGCCTTTTCTGTACGTAAAATTTGTAGACATCCCCACACCAATTTTAACGACAAAACACATTACTAAATACTTTCCAGTAGATGGCAGGGTTACGTTGGGACAATGCTGAAAGTCTGAAGTTGAAAGTGGTCCTGGATAAAGGTTCGAGTACTGGTTAAGTAAATTTGATTAGCAGAACTAACTAATATCTGAAAAGATATAAATACACATTGGATTAACTGATAGAATGTGATGCTGGAAATGTAGAAATTATATTTTAAAATAGCTTAAAAGCTATTTTTAAATATAAAAGCTTAAAGCATAATACAGTATTAAAAATGAACTTTTTTAAAAGTTAGCTTCATTGAGACAACTGTTTATACCACAGAACTGACATGACACATACCACAGTATTTAATGTGGGAATCCACTAAAGTTACCAGCTGTAGAATACAGTCAGGAGAAAATCAAAAAGACCTTGAAAATATTACTGAAAATGATCAGCAAAAGTGGCTTTCAGGACCAAAATCAATTCAGCTGGACAGTGTAGTGTTTGCCTTTTCCAGGGACTGTGCAAAAATGAGCACCCCATTAAGGGAATTCAGTACTGCTTTTGTCAGTTGAGAAATCATAACCTCAGCAGGGTAGAGAACAGCTTCACAGGTTGGGACTCCCCTCAGAAACAGCCAGGAGAAATGCCTGATGTACCCTGAGGACCTCAGAAATGGTTTTGTACTTGTCAGGAACCAAACCACTCAAGCCCAGGATGACTGGCTGCAAATGGATGAGGTTTCAGTTTCTTAAAACTACAATTCTCTGAATTTACTTTTCCAGCCAGGGCTGTAAGATGTGCCCCACTGAATTCCAAACACAATGAGTTTAGTGAATGACTTCCCTTGTAAATGTCCCAAGGTTGTATGGTTTTATCTTCCTCGAAGGATAGATGATTTACTTGAGGTAGATATAAACTTGGTCATTCTGTGTCAACACTGGTCTGAGAACATTTGTTGGCAACTGCTAATGTCAAACCTCCGTACACTGCAGGTAAAATGAAATGGCTGCAGGAAAAAATACCAGCCTATTTTTTATATGGTCTTCTTTATCAGAAAATATTCAGACATCAGACACCCAACACTTTTGCTTCTCATTCAGTGTATGCCAGTTTTGGCTTGACCACTGAAATGATATAGTTGATTTCACTATTCTATTGTGGAGTTATAAGATTAGTTGAAATACTCTATTTATTCATAAAAAGAAGTTACTTTTGTGAATATCTAATAAGAAAATGCAGGGGCTGATGACACATGGTTTCTGAAAGTAAAAAGGCCCAGCTTGGCACACCATCTCTGTCAGGCCATATTCTGCATTTATTGCACCAGTGCCTCTCAGCAGTGCTACTCAATTACAGACCATGCTGAAAAGCAGAATTCTCATTCCTAATGATAAAAAATACCTTCAAAGGCACATTTCCTATTATTTCCTGTAATAATATACTCAGCTTCCTCTGCTAAGTGTATAGCATCTCTAAAGAACATAGCTACATCACTGAAAACAGTTTTTTCTTTTTTTTAATAAAGTCCTTAATTGTTTGTTGTCTTTTTTTTTTTGCTTTCACATATTAATGCATGATTATATTACATTATTTAAAAGGTTCATCTTATAGCCACCTTATTGATGATTCACACCTATTGATTCACCTTGCTTCTGAAAGCATTTGCTTCATAAAAAACACAAAACCAAAAGGAAATAAAACCAGTATTGACTGATGTCTAAAATCCTATTGTATTTTTGCAGTTGGATAAAACACACAGAGCTTGACACATTCCTGAAACTCTGACTCTGGTGAGAGTGTAACACAAATGGTAATATTAACATAATCATCTTGATCTTTTACCCCAAGAATATAACATAACTCTAACTGTTCCAAGATCACACATCCTTTCTCCCCCTTTCAGCCTCATGAATAATTTGGCTCATCTTTCTCATTGACATAAACACTGAATCTTGTTGAAGGTCATGCAACATGCCCAGTATCTTTTCATTCAGTTGTAATTCAGCACTGTACTCTGTGCCTTGTATTATTTTACACTCATGACATGCAGTTGTAGACTGTTTTCATGGTGGTGTAATGCCTGATAGTCAGTTCATGCCGTGAATGGTAAACACTGATGTTTCAAAAGCTAATGAGTGGTGAAGATTTGTTTTTTATTGCCCTATCTCAGTTTATTCAGCTGGAAAGCCACACACCAGGCGAGGTCAGCAAAGGGGATTAGAGAAATGATCATTGTTTCATACAACAGAAAGTTGAAATAAATAAGATTATTTGGTAAGAAAACAAAAGAATTAAAGAATCTGACGCATCTGACATTATTAAGGTAACAGTTCTTAGGCCTTTGGCTCATCCAGCATCCCCACTAACCCATTTTTCATCCAATATATCTGTCAAAAGACAAAAGCCCTCTCAGGTTTGACAGAGAACTGAAATTCTTCTGTGTCTGGCTCAGCACCTTCATTTTCAGCCTTGAGCTTCATCTCATCAGTGTTCTCTGAAGCAATAGCTGTCTCCAGTTTTCAGTAGCTAGAAGGAAATGTACAGGAAATCATGGGGCAGGGAAGTGGTACAGGACGCAGAAAAAGAAAGGAACCAAAACTCTTTTATCTGTGTGAAGTGTTCTCAGTTAGCCTCAGCTTACACATGGAAAGTTTTGTGCTGGGGGGAGGGATTGGGATAGAGAGGTTCTCATCAGACCTTCTTTTATTTCTTCATGTCCTTAAGAGTTTGGTAGCTTTTTAACAGTGGTGCCAAACCCTCTGAATCCAGTTTTCTGTAACATCATTGTGGAATTTTCCCTTCAGATCACAAGAGGTGTGGATTTCACCCTTTCCTCAGCTGCCAATAATTTATGCAGACATATCTGCCCTTGCCTTAGCACATCAGCATCACTAGACTTTCTGTAGCACATGTCACTGAAGAGCCCGAGCAACAACACTTTCAACAACATCTACAAGCACATGCAGAAACTGTCCACACACATGCTGTAGGACAGGGAGAGACATTTCCATCAACAGAATATACTGCAAAGCCAAGAGAACCTCAGAAAGGAAATTAAACCACAATAAGATGGTAATTTGAAGAAGAATCATATATGCACTTACATAAGATAACATCATAGTGACCACATAATCAGTGGGTTTGTTTCATTTACAGACTGTCTATGACACGGTACAGGAAGGTATTTCCCCCAGAAATAAGTGACAAAAGTGAATCACTGCAGAAAAAAGTCATCCTCAAACAAGCTGAGAATTTATCCTCCTCTGGGAGGACTAAAGGGAGGAGTCACAGTAAAGGTATAAAAACAAGATACTTTTGTAACCCCATATCTTAAAAAATAAAGCGTAAGGAGGAATAAAATGTAATTGGTCATTCCTGTCCACTTGTAGAGGATAAAAAAGGAACCAGCAACAAAACTGGAAAGTAACAAATCTAGAAATGCAGAAGAGAAATAGTTAGCACTACAGGATATTATGAGGTACAAGTAAAAACCACCAAAAGTTCATGAGATTCATGCCTAATATTTTTTAATTTGAATTATTTCAAAAGGTAGGGGGGAGAAAGAAGAACAAAACACAAGCCACAGTGCTCTGGGCCACATGAGACTAAGATACTTCTGAAAGGACTGATACAAAGCAAGGTACCTAAAGAAGTGTGCCCTTGCTGCAAAAATGTATGCTGGTTAAAATAATAAATCAAGTGCTTTGACCTAACACCCCAGCTGTCTCATTCAAGGTAGGAACACCTATCCCCTCCTGTGACACCTGCTCCCACACCATTCTGGCAGGTTTGGTGCAGGACAGGAGTTCCCAGGATGATAAAATTTCTCCATCTCCATCCCAACCAAGATCACTTGCAAGCCTTTCAGTAGTCCACATCTTTCCCCAAAAATGAGATTCTACTCATCAAAGAAAGCAGTGCTGGTCCAGCTTGGAATTTCAGTCTTTCAGACGGGAATAATGTGATTACAGATCATAGTGACCAAAGTAACAATCTTGAGTAACAGATATGACTAAAACTAAAATGCTATTGGTATTTCAGAAGAAAAATGTAAATGAATTGAAGTAACATGCTGAAGATATGTATCCTAATAAATAAAGTTATTATTTTCTCATCAGTATTCATGCAAGAAGTTTTTTAAAAGAAACAGAAGAGTAGCATCACCATAATGAAACAAGATATTTCTCATAATCAAAAATTCCCTTCTACTTCATGAGAAATATGGCAAGCTAATTTCGAAATGGAATATCCCCTCATGTATCTGTGCTGACTGGCATATTAATACAGCTGGTTTGCTCAATACCATTTAAAAACTTCCTTTTTTCTTTAGTTTCTCTGCTGTTACCTTACGTTATGTTGCACACGAACTTGTCTCAGCCATTCCTGTATGCCACTCCGCCTAGTGGATGGAGGGACTGTAACCACTCAAAATGTACAATTTAATCTTATCTTAGATTTTTAACGGCATGATTACAAGGCGTCCCTGATTACACTGTTCAGATAAAACTATTAGCAATACCAAAGTTCTGTTTGCTTGAAGGTAAACAGTTGCCTTTAATCAAACAATGTTATAGTTTTATGGGAATAGAACCTGGTCACTTTAGCACTAAGTATAAAATGTCAGTGTTTACCTACAGCAGATATTATAAAAAAAAAAAAAATTGCCAATTTTATCATTCATGCACTTTTACATGTATCTATAATAATATTATATAATAATTTAATCTCAGGTAAATTAGGGAGTTTTTTATAGTTTAACCAGAGCTAGGGACACATCCAGAAAGACCTGTGTTATTGTTCCAGCTCAAATGAGTGGGCCAGTCCTCTGCACCAACCACAGCTCTATTGGAAGGCAGGATGGAAAAATGCCTCACAAAGTTCACACAGTCACTTGACAGGTGATAATGATCTCCCAGGAAAGGGCATGGAGCAAGTAATGTGGTGGCTGGCTCCAGCAACACAGGCTTGTGTTCACTGAAACCTGAGGAGCCTGAAAGGGTAGACCCTTTCAGAAGGAAAGATGTGTGACTTTTCCAAATACAAAAATTCAGCCTCGTATCACACACAGATCTGACAGGCATCCAGACAGTGGCAGAGTGTTACCTGACTTAAAGGAGTTCGTAAGACTGCAGACTCAACTATCTAACTGCTCCATCATTAACTGCCAAATAAATACCACTCAATTGTGTTCAAAACCAGTACTTCAAGATGGGAAGAAGGAAAAACAAGTGCATAATTAGTGGGGTCAAGCTAGAACAAATCACAAGTCAGTGGCCAACAACGACCTATGACTTAAACAGCTCCTCCCACCAAGTAAACGCTTTGCTGGAAGAGTAAGAAGCACACTCCTTGACCTATTCCCTCAGCTGCCAAATTTGACACCACCAGATGCATCTTCTCCGCTGTTTTCAATTTCCTCCATTCTGGAGACACTGAACACAAGAAGCCCTGGCTGTCAACAGCCTGATCTCACCAGCACCTGCACCACTGCCAAGCACTGGATGCACCCGTGTTCAACCCCTCCATTTCTTACATGCAAGGTGGTGGGACCAGGAGCCCAAGCCCTTGATGTAACTAGCCCAGCTCCCTGGAGTGGGTCTGCCTCTCTCTTTCTGAATCCTTTGATGCTATTCCTCCACAGAGCACTTCACATACACCTCCCCCTGCAATGAGACGCAGTCCTAACCCAAGCTTTTCTGGCAGTTTCGCAAATGCTCTCTCATCTGATTACTCCTCCATGACCAGAGGAGCTCTGGCTACTACTCCCTCGAAGCAATCAGAAGAGGATATTAAGACCAAGGTCCAAGCCTGGCTATAAAAGTACTACAAACATCTGGAAATACAGACCTCCATGGTTTAACCCACTGGCCTTCCCACTTAGCTGAAGGTCACTCTGCATCCTCCTCTTCGGATGCCACAAGTGAGAGTGGCACAGGTCAGCATGGATACACACCAGGACCCTGCCAGATTCCTGCCTGCAGCTGTCCACATACATCCTAATCCATTTTTTGGCAGCTGCACAGATAGCACCAACCACATTCAAGCAGTTTTGCTCAAGCTAAAAGACAGCTTTACGCTCTGCTGACAAAGCACTTAGACATCTATAGCCAGTGTCAGCTTCCCACAGGCTGGGACCTCCTCAGACTGAGCTTAAACAGGAGTTGGGTGCTGCAATCCCGTTAGGAATAAAGCACGTGTGCCATTTCTCTGAAGCGCAGCATTTTGGTTCTCAAGATTATCTAAGCGTGTTGCGGTGTCACCCCTTTCCTGCAGCACTTGCTCCCGCAAGCGTCTCTGCGAAGGGATGCGATGACCGGCCGGGGCTGCTCCGGACCGCCGGCCCCGCGCGGGCACAGGCGACTCGCACCCCCCGCACTCCCGCTTTCCCCACAGCGGCCCCGCCACCGCCCGCTCGCTTCAGGCCCCGCCGCCTCGCCTGCGGCCGCCGCACAACTCAGGCCCCGTCTCAACCCCGCCACCGAGGGCTCTGTCGCCCACCGCGGGCCCGGCCCCCCGGCCCGGCCCCGAGCATGCTCAGTGCCGCCCTGACCTACTTTCCCCGTCGGAGCCGCCAGCGGCGGAGCGGCGGGAGGGCACGGCACAGGCACGGCGCGGCACGGGCACGGCGCGGCACTGCGGCAGCGCCGCGCT
>WEKY01057853.1:26141-67694 GCA_013390045.1 Picathartes gymnocephalus
CCCGCCGCAGCATCCATCGCCCGTGCCGCCGGCACCTGCCGCGACTGCCGGCGACCCGCGAGCCGGCCCCGGTACCGCGGTGGCTGCGGAGCTCCACGGTGAGCCCCGGGCGCGCTGTCCCGCCGGCGGTCCCGGAGGAGCCTGGAGGGCCGGAGCAGGGTCCGGGGCCCGTGCCGGGGGAGCGCTGCAGCCCGACCAAGCCCGGCACGGCGATTCTCCCGCGGCGACGGTCGCTCGCGGCCAGCCCGGCGTGAAGCGCGGCATCTTCCCGCGCAACGGGAGCGCAGTAATGCTGTGTTCAGCATGAAAGTTCAGGAGATTATTTCAAATCAGCACCGGAGCTTGAAGGAAGGTGGGTTTCGTTAGGCGAAGAAAAAGCTAATGAGCCCAAGGTTTTACTGGAGCCTTCCAGCTCCTGCGCGCAGGATGCTCGCTGCTGTCCCGCCCTGGAAAGGGGAATGGGAGGTGACACCTCAGTGCCGAGACCTCTTCGACGGAGCTGAGCTAAGAGAGGTTAAGTTGTGCTGCCTTACATTTAAAATAATGGATGGTTTAATTACCCATTTACTTCACAGGATAGCCTCCAAAGATAAAACTCAATTTGCTAAGTGTCCTGAGGGAACTAGAATCTAAGATTTCAGAGTGGTCTTGCAATAATCTTTCAAATCCTGTTTCTTAACAGGGCCAATTCAAGCAGTATCGGACAAGGGAGCTTAAGAGAACAGAGAGCACTACTGAGCAGGCACTTTTTTAATGTATTTGTCTAGAGAGTCTTGTAAGAGACTACACTTCCTAACAGCCCTCTTTCATTTGTTAAATTGAAGCATCTCAAATGGTGCTACCCTGATAACCCCACTCGGGGAAATAAAAGTATCAGCTGTGGAAAAATCCTAAATGTGACCTCATTTGGTACATATTTGTCTGAAGGACTGAAAAATTACTTCAAAAGAAAGAACACAAAGAATTTAACGGGAGAAAAAATGTAGCATTTTCGTTCTTTAGAGATATATTGTGAAGCGCTCCTCTTTTCACTGCAGTAGGACAAAATACGACAGATCCTTTTTCAGTGGAGATTATGTTTTGCATGGCAGGAATCCTTTGTCTGGCTTAGCGTGTACAGTTAGCAACAGCACCATTGATATACTTGTGGTTGCTGTACTAGAAATCCTTTTTTATTAGAAATCTGTCTCATTCAGACTGCAGCATATCAACATCAGTTGATGCTGAGTGCAGCTTACACAGCTGGAGTGCACATTGTACACCCATTTTTTTCTGAAGAATTTGGAGTTTTCAGAGGCCTGGACAAACAGCAGAACGTCCACAACAAACAAAGAAAGTATGTTTTGTGTCCAATGCGTATTTCCCATCCTGAAGATTCATAAAGTTTAGAGATAAAATCAGTTACTCTATAAATGTTTAACACATGGCAGAAGTGTAGTAGTGAATTCTGTAGTGATCTATATTGTACAGCTCCAGTAGCCTTCCTGCCCTGTCGCCTTTTCCTCCCTGCAATTAGACAGGTCCTGCACAAATATGGAGGTGGAGGATGGAGTTGGCACAGAAGCTGGCTAAAGTGGAGTCATTGCTTTGACCGGGGAACAAAACCCAAACCCAGCCAAGAGGGGCTCACATTTGTGACACAATGATACGACTTCTGGGGAATGGTTTACATGGAACAAAACCAATCTCCATTTCAGTTCTTGTCTACAAAGTTTGGAATGTGGGACTGGCATTTCTTTTATGCTTTAAGCTTCTTGCCCAGTGTAAGGCACCAGTGAGATGTGGATGCAATTTACAACAGGGAGAGTGAGCAATCTGTAAATTTGCTAAAGCAATCTGTACCAAGCTCTGTTAGCAGGGTATTCTTTCTCTGTCAGCAAATTGCACCTTTACTAGAATTTTTTGCAGGCACAAATGCCTATGATCCTACTTAGAGATGTCCTGGATTGTGTTAATATGTCACCAGAGGACTGGCATAAGACCAAGGTCTTGGATACTTCATTTGTGCAATTTTGAGCTGTCATCCATTCAGGCAGACTTGTGTGCTTTTGTAAATGTCTCTGTATCCTTAATGTTATTATTTAGTTCTGACAATTAAAACAGTGGCATTTTCTGCTCATATACAGACCCACCTTAGAAACATTATGTCCCAGACAATTGAGAGGTTATTACTTTTCACCAGTTATTGTGATTAAAATCATCCATAGCAGCATTTTAGAGCATTTATCAGAAATAACAACCTCTATACAGATGTGTGTAAATAACCTTATTTTGGAAAAGGGCCACTATATGTGGAGGAGTTGCATTAAGAATAACCTACTTAGCCCAGGCCTAATATTTAATTGACGTGGGTCTGCCACACTGAGAGTTTTATTCCAAGAAAAGATTCTTGCTGATATTTTTAAGTCACACAGGGGCCAGGGCCTTGCAGCTGCACTTGTGTGTGTGGTTCCCAGTCCTGTGTGTGTGACTGAGTGGCACACACAGAGTACTGGATGCTGAGAAAGTTACGTGCCTTTAATGGTAGACTTTTCAATGCAACATAGACATAACCAGCACATAAGTCTGAAATTATAGCGGTTCTGTAGTAAACTCTAGAGGGCCTTCAGCTAAATCATTGCATACACATGGCAATATGCAGTCATGCTTGGAGAGGGCTGAATTGATCACATTTGGGTACAAGCAAGACTTAGGGTGCTGTGTGGTGCAGGGCAAACGTGTTTGAATCCATCTTCTGTCCCCTTTGTTACTTGTGGAGGAAAGAGGCGCACTTTTAACCTGAAATAATTACCTTCAATTGCGATCAGTCATGAGCAGTTAGATTCCTTTAATTCCCCTTCTGACAAGGTTAATCTGGTCCTAATCATGGCATCTATGTGTAAACTCTTTGCCCTGTATCCCAGCAACCAATAAACTTGAAAGCCAATCATTAAAAATTATATCCATCTTACAGTTCCATAGGTATAGAGAAGAATTAGTCGTACTCAAATCTGTTTTCTCCTATTCTTTTTTCTTTTATGTTCCAAGTAATATGGGAGCCTTTTGTTAAAATAGCATAATAAAAGCTTTATCAGTGCATTGAAAATATTCAGTTGTGCAAAATTTAGAGTTTAAATAGAATTTTTAGCCTGTAAAGTCCTTCATATCTTTGTTTAAGCAAAACTTAATTTTTAATTTCATGTTATTTAAATGTCCTACATCTGGAATTCTCCTTCTTCCTTTGGAAAAGAAAACCACTAGATGTGCCTAAGGGTTGGTTAGCTTTGACAAGCAGAACGCAAAGGAGGAAGTGGAAGGAAGTGAATTGGGCCACATTCTGCATTGCTATGTTCTTAGCAGAGTCTCATAAGCCTTGCCAAGAGCATGTGAGATCTGTTGCATTTGCTGACTTTGGTTATTTAACTGTTGGCAGAATAATGCTTACGGAGTGCTGGAATAAATAAAAGATATGAGGTGCGTAAAGAAAATGAAAGATATGCAGAACTTGGTGAGGCCAGGCAGAGTGCAGATGTACATGGAAGTGTGGGAGGGATTCTCTGTGTGTCTTCATTGTTCCTCCTTTCTCAACGGAGGGAACTCTTAAGCATTGATGCATCTGCATTTACTGCAACAGCAAACCAGCAGCTATGCTGAAAGTTTGCAAGGAGTTAAGCAAGGGACTCTTAAAGCCATACAAATATTTCTGGAATAAGAGCTTTGTATACAAAACTATATTGAATGGTAACTGTACAGCCTCCAGATAAATACAAACACTGAGTAATTCTAGATAATCTATATATACAAAGTTTTTATTTCTAAGAATAAAATTCTTCAAAGCATTTATGCCTAATCAAACATAAACTGGGCCTTGAAAAATCTCCACTATCGACAGTGTTGAATTTGCTTTATGATCTGGGTAGCCTGCAACTCAGTAGGACATTTTCATGACAGTACCTACCTTGATGAAAAACATCAAGCTTCTCCACTAAATATAGAACTTTGCTTTTGCTGCAGTCATTAAAATTCCACATAGAAAAAAACCTGAAACTTCAGTCCATATAAGTGACTGAACATACACACAACTGAAATATAACTTTTTAATGAGAAGTTAAGCATCCAAATCACCTGAGTACTTTTGTTGCTTCAGTGTATTTTGCAAAAAGTTGATTCAATACAGCAGATATGCTGGAATTACAGGAGCTGTGACATCAAAAGGGGATTTTCCAGAGGTTTGGCATTCTTAAGGTACTTCTAAATAGCCTCTCCAATAATTACCCACCTACAGTCCTCATTCTTTTTTAGGTTAATGGATTAGCATCTCTGAGTGTTCATTGACATCAGGAGAGTGCACATCAGACCATTCAAAGACATGGTTCAATCAATGGGTCCATTCAAATATTTAAAATTAAGCTCTAGGATGCCATGTGCTTGCTCGTTTTGCAATATTGAGACATGAAGTAGGATAAAGGGGAACAAAACTGAGGAGAAATTTACAGTAAAAAAATTCTAAAACATCTACACACTGATAAAAGCAACATGAAAACTCTTTTATTGTATGGCTGCTGAGAGGCATATGCTTCATTACCTAAATGAAAAGTCTGGATATAATATTAATTTTAAATTACACATCTAAAATATGTAATCACCTTATTGCTTGCTGCTTTCCTGCTGCAGTGTATTGTTATACTATGGAACCCTGAAACTAAGACAACTGTATTTTTATGATGCTTCTTTCCTTTGTTACCCCCCTACAGTGCTGTGTGTGTTCAGACCAAAATAGTTCTAGAAGACAAAAACTGATAATATCTAAATTTTGCTCAGGTTCTGCCATCAATGGTAGAATAAGCTACAGCCCTTGATTTTTCTTCTTTTTTCTTTTTTTTCTTTTTTTTCTTTTTTTTTCTTTTTTTCTTTTTTTTTATCATTTGTCACCTTACAAAACAGATTGACAAATGTTTGCCTGTAAGAACTTACGAATGCCTACAAAACATACAATTAATTTATAGGCTTCTTTGTTATAACTTTTTTAAGACAGGAGTGCTAGAAAAGACCTCCAGGTTGCCACACTGGCATCCTTTCCTATTCTCTGCCCAGGATCATACACTCCTGAGGACAATGTATGCACAGAAGTTAAGTCCCCACATTCATCATAAGCTGTCACAGTCTATGAATTTGTATTTGTAAATTGTATACAGTCTCTCTTGAATCTTCATAGATTCCCAGCCCTTATTTTATCCTGCGTCAAGAAACTGAGACAATCACCTTGAGGGAGATGATTCTCCTCCTCTCCTCTAGCCTTATGAGAACACACCTGGAGTACTGCATCCAGGTCTGGGGTCCTCAGCACAAGAAAGATGTGGACGCGGTGAAGCAAGTCCAGAGGAGGGCAACAAAGATGCTCAGTGTTACCTTGGCTGGAGATAAGTCTTCTCTATATGGTGAAGAGGAGATGTACTGTTCTTATCATGTAAGTACAGTGCAGAAGGCCAAATACTTTTTTTTTCAGGCTGTAGTCAACACTCTCAGCCTATCTTATCATTCTAAAATGCTGCTACTCAAAAAATTATGAAGGAGATCATGTTGACAATTTCCCAGCATCCCATATAGCAGTTTTTAAGATTAGACAGATTTTTTCACATTGTCTTCCCCAAGGCAATTCTTGTATTTGTGTTTCTGGAGTATTAGAGTTTCTTTAGGTTGGGGGAGCCTCTGGGGACCATCTGATCCAACAGCCTGCTCAAAGCAGGGCCAGTGTATACCAGCTCGGTCAAGTTTTGAACTTCTCAAAGGATGGGTATTCTATAGCCCATCTGGGCAACCTATTGTAGGGCTTGGCTGACCTCCGTAAAAGTTTTTTCATAAATAATCATAATTCCTGTTGTTGCAGCTTGTGTCCCTTGTCTCATGTCCTTTCACAGCACATCTCTGAGAGGAGCCTGTGTCTGTCTTCTCTATACCCTCAGGTGGCTGAAGGCAGCAAGCGTGACACCGGGTGGCTAAGCACACATGGCCAGGACTCAGCCCTGTTGAGAAGTTTCCTAAAGTTCCCAGGCAGCTGAAGAGACTAAATAAGCATATAGCTGGGGGCTGCTGCCCAGTTGGGAAACCCCAATATAGATGTGCAGAAGGAAGCTCTTCATCTTACAAACATCACCAACAGGTCACCTATTCAACATAGCCAGGGAAACAGCCATAAAGCTGCAAAGGACTGAAATCCCCCACTGCAGGGGAACGAACAGAGCAGCTCTTCTGGAACCAAGCATTAATATTTTATCAACTGACAAATGAGTAGAAAAATAAGTCAGAAATCTTCTGCTAGTTGTAAATGACTGGCATTTCTTTTCATCTGCATGTTTGGACCCTAATAATTAGACCTTTTCAGTAGGTGGTTCTCACTCATAAGCCTATGAACTGGCAGTGAGCTTCTCACCTGTGTGACATAGGTTCCTTTGTTTGCATTGCTGTTTCACTAGCACCTGTGAACTTCTACTTTTGCCCACTCTTTAAAGATATTGCCTATGGAAACTAGGAAAAGTAGCAAGTAGTTTTTCAATAATAAAAAACTAGCCTTAGTTTTGTTTTGTAGCATCAGCCTTTATACTTATTTTAGACAAGTGACAACTAGAATGAAAATCCTTTCATTTTCTTGGGTCACTTACAAGGAAGATAGCATTGGGATGTTAGAGCTATAGGAGGACAATTGATGCTTATGCAGTAAGCTGGCTTCTTGTGCTTCACTTCTGAATTGAATAACCTCACAGTTAATAGGATTACACATTATTCCAAGAACAAGAACAGGCCAGTCTTACAGATGTGAGCAAGCCAGAAAAAGATATGCATCATTGCCCTCCTTGTCTGTTCTTTCATGCCCTGTCATCATGTTGTTCTGGACAAATGCAGCAGTTACAACCATGACCCCACACCCATAGTCATTTTCTTTGGTGGCAGTAATATGGGAAGCAAACACTTCTGTGACATGAAAAAATAAATGGTCAGTCAGAACATATCTCTGATTAATGTTCCTAGTCAGTCCTAGCCATGTTTTCTGTTTAGACTGATGTTTGATTTTGGACAGAGAAGTTGTAACTGCATCTTTTGTCTGCATTTCACATTAATTAGGAGTAAAACTATCACGCTGCAGCTCTGCTTTTTCTGGAGCACATTCCAGAGGGCTTCTCTGGGTAGAAATGCATAGAGAGCATGCTAGAGCTGGCTGTCGTGTCACTTAGAAGAAAAGCTTGTCATGTGTTCTCATGTGGTTCCATTATTTTTCCTTGGAAGTTAATCTCACAAGCAGTAAATCTGTAACTTTAATATTTTAACTATATTATATAGAGTTTTATTTTTTGTAAGTATTTTACAGGTAGCTCATGTGCTTTGGCAATTACATTTTTTCTATGACTAGAAATTAGCTTTTTGTTTATAGTGACTTTTTTATGGCAAAAATGCTCCGAGACTCAATCTGTTCCTACAAAGCTAGTCTCAGGATTGCAGATGTCCTTCTTCTTTAGAGTACTGTTACTCTCAGTCTCGAGGAGTTATTACAGGAATCTTTGTTTTAGTCTAGTCAATCCAGCTTTCTCTGACTTAGGTCAGATTAAAAGGTTACAGTTTTGGCTGCCTTCATCAGTTTTATCATCGGTCACAGCTGATTGCTGCCTCTTGTGGCCAAGATCCTGGTTGACAGCACTGTACTCAATTGTCCCATACTCTGGATTCTCTTGCTGCTTTGCCAGACATCACTAGCAGTCCTATTTTGGTCTCAGTCTTCTCCCCATTTAGTTGCATGGTTAAACCAAAACTCGTTACATTGCTTATGTTTGGCAAAGCAGTTGGCTCCCAGATCTGTGTTCCCTGATTTTCTCAGGCTGCTCTTGTGCCTATGGCAAAGCAGGGGGACAGGACCTCTCAGCAAATCTTCCTTTACATCAGCGTCTCCTGTGAGCACATGTTCTACCCTTTCAGTTCTCTCTCTGCTTTTTGCTGCTTTCCTAACCTGACTGTAGCATTTTTGGTCATGCCCAGCAGGTGTGCAGAGGGTCCTGGACGTGCAGGTCCCGGCATGGCCACCCTGTAACTTTCTTGTGTCAGCTGGGGCTAAGAAAACGTTCTTTGGTTTCTTCCATCTCTTTTTGTTCCCCAATAACATTGGAGAGGATGCATACCAAAGGAAAGATTGCCTACTCCTTCCTAGTTGCCCTGGGAACATTTGTCTAAACTTGCATCTTAAAACACCATTCTTCAGAGACATCTCTCCCTGTCTCCTCAAACACACTCATGCACTTCACTGGATGGCACATGAAAGCAGCAATCTTCATTTCCAAACATTCTGCTTTAAACCTACTGCCTGATTATTCCTCATATTAGCCATCAAACTGTAGTTATCTCAAATAGAAATGTATCTACAGAGGTTTTTAGTGTTTTCTTAATATTCTGCATTCCAGGAACGTACATGAGAAAGTACATTCTCAGGAGTAAGAAGGAGTAGGTAAGAATCTTACATAGTAGACATAAATTATTCATCTCTATTTCTTAAAATTTACTGCAGCTATTTATGGTTCAGTTGTGTGAGAGAATGAGGGAGTCACTGTGAGCTTCAGACAAGTAATCAACCCCTTGACCATATTGTGGAGCAGTCATATTTGCTATCCCTACACCAAGTTACAGTTTCTGCTTCCATATGTATTCAAAACAGGTAAACATACGGAATAGGTGATGCCTCACTGCCATCACACACGTTCCAAACCTCTGCCCACATCCCTTTGCTGTACAGAATCAGTGGGCCATCAGCTACCTTGGGCTTCCTAATACACTCTTGGTTCCTTCCTCACAGGTTTTCTGTTCACCCACTGGGGAGATGCTATTTGATTGCCTTCTGGAATGCAAATTCCTCTCCACAATAAAGACCTTTTTTTGATTGCTACTGATTTTTCTGCTGTAAAAATATATGATAGACCAAAATACAGTAATAACAAGCCACAGACAGTAATTAGAACACAAAGCTTCATCAGTTTATATTGTTGTTTTGCCCTTCCCATTGCCTTAATCCAGCCAGTCTCTGTTCCCGCTCCTTTGCCAGGAAGTGTGATTTTGGCTTTTCTGTATGGCGCAATGCAGATCGGTGACACTGTACAGAACTATTTTATAGACTGAATATGTGTAATCATGAAGAATGTCAGTCTCCAAGGTTAATGGAGTAGTAGAAATGAGTTGTAAATAGTTACTGAAGTGAATAGGCAGAACTGAAGGTTTTTTCCAAACTTCTGACTCAGAGTGTACCTTCAAAAGCACAGACTCTACATCCTTTGTATAATTGGAAATAGATTTCTGAAGTCATTGTTTATATAACTTTATATGACAAATGAGATTTTTGTATTAATTTAAAGTTAAAAATTATTCTGTCTCTTCAAGAGAAATCCTTCCACATTCAGTAATTATAAAAGCAGAGAAAAAGCAAGGACAGGCTTGAAGCTGGGACAGACCTCTAGATCATGCCTGTAGTTTATCTAAAAAAAACAGGTTTTCATTTCTAGTAATGATTCATCCTGTAAAATGGAAGAATTAATTTGTTTTTTCAATAACACCTCTATCTGTTTGTATGAAAGCAAGTTCATTGCTTTACAGAGAAGAGAGGATGCATAAGAAAACAACCTAAGTCAAATATTACCAGTGAAGGACAGTAATGTTGCTTTCTTTCCTTCCTGAATTCAGAAAAAACTAAGGAAGGGGATTTCTCATTTGTTTCTTTTTATTTTAGTGTTTCTTTAATATATGAAACTGATCTAGGGAACTGATCTTGTCAGCAGTTATTTTGTGTACTAAGGCAGATGAGTTACCATGGGTCAAATGTTTAAAAAAAAATATTTAAATATTTTATATTAAAATACAAACTGTTTTGGAATGGAAATGTTCATTTGGGGAAAGTTTGTTAGATAGTTTCCTATATTTGGATTCTGGATAGATTCCTCTATCTAATTAATTTCACTAAGTTTCAGTTATTTACCTTAGAAACACATGAGTAAAACCAGTATAGTTGGATACTCTGTGATTTTAACATGCTTTGTGGCCTTTAGACTCTTGAGTGAAATTTTCCAAGGTGCTCATTTTGAGGCCAACACTGTGCCCTCAGTCAGTACTGAATGCCAATTGTGTTCACTGGGAGCATAATGAGGCCAAGAGAGAACACATTTGTAACCCCCCCCGCCGCCTCTGTTCAGAAACTGAAATCACTACTTCAGAAAGGCCTCATTGTGGATGATTAGTTGAGGGAAAATACTGTAGGGAGAGTGTGCAAAAACTACACAGGCAAAATGCTTAATGTCACATGAGGAATGGAAAAGTCTTAACTTCATTTGTATCTCAAAGGAACATTAACCATAATTATGTCACTAGCAAGTACTCTTCTTTATGAATCTGCTCTAAAAATAACAACACTGAAATTACTTTACCCAGCATGAAATACCCTCTTTTAAGAATATTCTTCCATGCAATGTTTTATCTCAGATAGCAGTTGCTTGATAGAAGAGAATGGTCTGAGATGTTTTGCTGTATGTGCTGCTGTGTTTGGGAAAAACTGTGTATATCAAGGATTCCAACATTAGATCCAAAAACTCTTCCTGGAATTGTTCTTACACCATGTTTCACAGTTCATCTAAGACCATACACGTGATAGAGTTGCAGCACCAAACTGGTAGTGACAGCTTTTAATGTTCTGTACCTCTGTTTTTCCTATAGATTTTGCAAACGTTAAAAAAAAAAGAAAAAAAAGGAAAAATCTGATGAACTTCTGGCATAAAACTGTAGCTGCTACTGTAGCTATTTGCTGTTAAGTGTCTAAGTGATAAAAACCTTCTCCTACGCCTGTCACTCTGAAAAACACCATTGACAGAAAAATGTATGCATCTTTTTCCAGTAAGGATAAGGACCATAACATTCGCATTTAGACAAGACATTGCACTGATTGTGAAATGCATTAATGGATGTGTCACTATTTTAAAAGAGCATATCTAATGGATTGTTTATATATGCTGTCTCACTGTATTTATTTATTTATTTTATAGGATATTTTAAACATAAAATTGCACAGATCAAAGTAGAACTCTCCTGTGACCTCAAGGACCTGCATTCAACAGAACCAGTTCCCAGCCAGTTGTGTACACCACTGAAGGAAAATGGACATACTGAACAGCCGCCACTTTTTGTACTTTCTGCCTACCACACGCCTTGTCATCTTATTAACAGCTTTGACCACTGCTGAGGATGTGAGTAACAGCACGTTCAACCGCACTGACACACGCACGGGAGCCGCGCCCGTGGTGATCTCCCGCATCGACCACATCATCGTCAAGGAGGGCAGTAGTGCCTTGATCGACTGCAATGTCCAAGGGAGTCCCAGTCCACGTTACAGGTGGTACAATTCCAATGGCCGCCTGCTCCAAGAGGAGGAGAATAAAGGTAGGATCTTAGCAATAGCACTGTTGTAGCCTGTCCAGAGACACTTCTGATTTTCAGCAAGTTGACAAATAACCCAAACTTAATGGCCTGGCTGTGGTATTGTCCTGTGCCAAAATAAATGAAAGCCTGGTGGAAGTTATAAATTTTTTATGTGCACCTTGGAAGAAAACAGTAACTTTTTATGTGTCATTTATAGCAACACATAGCAAGAAGCTGAAGCAATTAACAGAAGGTGTAGACAGACCTCTTTTCATTGGAAGACTTCGGGTTTGTTCCTGTTTCTCATTCTGTCCTCCTTTGTTCTTCTCTGGCACAAAAAAAAGAGTAAAAAGCTGTTTCCCAACTCAGGAGGATTCTCATGACATATGAGAATAGTTTGTTGGCGTGAATTCAACACAGCTAGCTCCCTGATACACCTGCTGTCTTTATGTGCAGTGCCATGGTAGTGTGAGAAACAGGAGATGCCCCAAACAACCAAGTGCAAAACCTATATAGGGCAGCAGTCAGAAGAACAGGCCAAATTTGAGCCTCCCTGGCTTCAGTTAAGACTCTTCAGTGGCATTTGCCAGAGACCATAATTACACGTGAGCTTATTTTCCTTAAATGGAAGGTTTGGGTGATAATCCTAGTTATACTTCTAGGGAGTGTTTGAGGGGAGTATGGGTATACAAAAGGTGTTTTTCTCATGTAATCCTTCCATAGTGACTGCTTTGTTCACAGCATGATGAAATAAACTCTTAGTTGTAAGATAGCATGCATAACTAATGGCTGACCTGACTGAGAACTCTGCTGTGACGGGAGTACGATTGACCCAGCTTGATGTGAAAGAGCAGTGTGTATCTGTAAGAGCTTACTGCATAACTGCTTATGTGTTTTACAGTACAGCATGTTATCATTTTCTGAGTAAAGCTAGAGAAAGGAACTACTTGAGCTACTAAGCAGACTTTCAGACATGATTTGTGTGGTCGTGGCAACACACAGCAATTAGTGTATTGGAGTGTTTTGCTAGGGTTCACTAAGAGAAAATTTCCCTTTTAGTTAGGCATCTAAATTTAGGCCTTTGTGTCAGCTGAGAGAGGTAGCTAAAACAAACATTTACGTAGGTGAGCAAAAACTTAGACCAAATCAGTAAAAAGTGCACATGTAGTATTAAGACAATATCACTTTAACTTAGAATTCAACAGTGCAATTCCTCCTTTAAGAGACTGTCTTTCTGTAAGAAATGTTTCCTAGCTTGAGACCTTTCTTTGTGATGTTAAGTATGTCACTGAATTGTTACCAAAACCCAGCAATGATACCTGTTCTAAACAGTCTCTTCTTATTTGGCTCAATATGTCTGTCAGGATGCACTGGCATAGACCCAGTCACTGAGTCACAGTTCAATGCCATTATGTCATTTATAACAGCTGGAACCAGGATACATCACAAGGCATCTTGTTATTTCACAATTAATAGAAACCTACTTTGCAAAAAGGACCAGCATTCCAATTCAAAGAAATACTGAGCAGTGAATGCTCTGCATTTTTTTTTTATGCTGGAGGTGGAGAAAGAAGTGTCATCTGTTACAGATGCTAACATTTCCTCTGTAAAGGAGTTTTCCTCTGAATTTGCCTAAGTTTAGCAGATTGGGATGATTTTTTTTTTATGTGAAGGTCACATTTAGACTGAGCTTTTATTTATTCTGCATTTTTTAATTTCAGGCAAAATGATTCAGCTGTTTTCAAGAACTATGCTAGGGTAAAAAATATTGTTTCAGTTAAGTTAAAACTTCTAAGTAAGAGGATAAAAAGATGTAATTAAGAGCGGTCTACGAACATGAACTGAGGCAGGAATCTTGTGGGAATACTTTCTACATAGGTTTCTACTCGAGATAATGTAAAAAACCCAATTTGGGTAAGCGATGTTTAATTAGAAAAACTTTGAACATGGTAAAAGCCCATAACTACTCTGCATTAAAGGGGTTTTTGACTAATGAGCTTCAGAATTGCCCACAGTTCCTTCCTTGAAAGAAATAAGGGGGAAAAAAATAGAACAATCCTTCTAACAATCAAAGAACTTCTGTGAAAAGGATAAAATAAACATAGAGGTGAGGTATACACCAGCCTGTGGCAGGACTGCAATCCTGCCTTGTGATTTACATGATTGCACTGGGATTTTGTGCAGGTTTAGTTCTCTGATCACAGGTTCTGTGTTTTTTTCAGTTGCCTTAATAGATTTAAATAGCAGTTGGTTAGGTTTAAGGACAAAAAACTCTGATGGTAAAGACAGGTGAACACCTGACGTTCGTTTTTGCAGAAGGTTATTGAAATTCCATTACTACATTCAGCATCTGTCAGGAATGGCTTGGGATTGTGTTACAGAGAATGAAAACAGTTGAGTCTTCCTCTGAGCAGCAGTATGTACTAGCTGATCTTTTTGGCTTATATCAGCCTTTGTTATTGCTTCAAAAGGAAATCTTCTGTATGACATCTCCCTCTTTGAAGTGTTCAGAAGGCACAGGGGCAGTCCACTTTCTGGATGTTCTCCACCGTGTGGACACTTCTAGGAGTGGGTTTACACAAAGGAAAGAATTGACACCAGGCTTTCCTGTTGGAGTTGGCTTATGTTTTTTATAGCAAAGTTGCAACTTAAGAAGTCATATCACACCAAGTAAAGAAAAAAATATACATCCCCAGCTCTTAAATAGTGTAGTGATATTTGAATAAAAATGAAGTTCACTTGAGGAACTAAAAAATCTTAATTCATTACCGATATATAGTGGCAAATACAGTAACTAGATGAACCTTGAATCCCTTTAGCAGTGACAGGACTGATGGCTTTTTAATATGTTGATTCAAGTGCATTTTCATACCTGTTCTGCTGTGCTAGGTTCAAAGAATATGAAGTGTTCATGTATATGAAATGTATATGTCCATGCAGTGGACAAAGTTATCAATTATATTACATTGATAGAAATTACTTTTAAAGGCAAAAGAAGTTCTGTCGTGGTGTGTAGAGGTTCTTACCAACAAACAAGGTGTTTGTTCCCTGTCACGGCTCTTCTCCTTCCCATCTGTCTTACTCTTCCTATCGTACTTCCATCTCTTTAAAATCATACTTCAAAATCAGTTTCTCAACACCTCAGAGAGCAGGCAATGTAGTATATGATGTCGGAAGTGTTGGGGTTTTCAAAGTTTACATTAACAGAATTATATGAGATACTGTAAGAAAACACTAAAAATAACCCAATTGTGAGCAAATGCATTGTCAGGGAACAAAACAAGGAGGGTTTAGTAGGTTTTTCTGCCTCACAAGCCTGTTATTTGAGGAAGTGTGACCTGTGTTGGGAAGGCTCTCTGGGGTAAGTAGTCCTGTCTTTGTAACTTAACTGACCACAAGACTGAGATAGATGTAACGCATATTAGTATTTTTATGAGACCCTTTTAAGGCATGCTCTGACTATCCAGAGTTGACGTCAGGGATTTGATAGTAACACAGCTATGATCTCAGGCCTTTATGATGATAAATTCTTGATCTTGTGAACATGATTTCCTTCTTCCAAAACCTGAAGCCAGTTTGATAAAGCTGATGTTTAAGACTATGCTGATCATGTGACAAAATAATTCTAACTTATTCTGTTTCCTCTCCAACAGGAAAATGGTGGTTTCTTGACAATGGGCTACTAAACATTACCCGCGTGTCATTTGAAGATAGAGGTAAATACACGTGTGTCGCATCTAATACATATGGCAGTGTTAACAATACTGTGACGCTGAGGGTTGTTTTTACCTCTGGAGACATGGGACTCTATTACATGATTGTTTGCCTTGTAGCTTTTACCATTGTTATGATACTGAACATTACTCGGTTATGTATGATGAGCAGTCATCTGAAGAAAACCGAGAAAGCAATCAATGAATTCTTCAGAACAGAAGGGGCAGAGAAACTTCAGAAGGCCTTTGAGATTGCAAAGCGTATCCCAATTATCACATCAGCCAAAACGCTCGAGCTTGCCAAAGTAACCCAGTTCAAGACCATGGAATTTGCTCGCTATATTGAAGAGCTTGCTCGGAGCGTACCTTTGCCACCTCTCATCATGAACTGCAGGACTATAATGGAAGAAATTATGGAGGTTGTCGGTCTGGAGGAGCAAGGACAGAATTTTGTACGGCAGACAGCAGAAGGCCAGGAAACCACTGAAACAGATGAGCTTTATATGATCCCAAATGCTTTGATGCGCAGTGAATCTCCCACAGCTGACTCGGACGCATCGTCACTGCATGAGCCACCTCAACAGATTGCAATAAAAGTGTCAGTTCACCCGTTGTCCAAAAAGGACTGCATGGATGGTCAATCACAGGAAAGCATGCAGTTGGACACCAAGGAAGAAGACACTCCTCAAACACCAGCACTTCCTGCGGAGCCCCCTCCTGAGCCTTCTGCTGAACTCAGTTCTGATGACACAGCATTGGCAAATGACAAAAATACTTGCGTTATATATGAAAGCCATGTATGATAGTTACTTCTGAATCTATGCATAGCAGGAAAATCAGGTGGAGCTCTTTTAAAAATACATATTGTACTTGCCGCTAAGCCTTACCTGGAGACTATCATAGCAAAAGCATGTACGTGGATTATCTGGCACTTTCTTCTCAGTTTGAGTTTAGTTTACCATGATGTATGGCAGAGTAATTGCTATTACATTAATATTAAATGCTCTTTTTGATTAGGAGTATTTTCAAGAAACATTTACCTCAGCATTTTCTAGGTTGGAGTCACCTGTAGTGGTCTCCTGGAAGTCACTGGTAGTCTTTGATGTAGGACACTTGAACTTACTAAAAATAAAACTCATTTCCATTTTCCTCCTTCACTCTTGTTACTTCCATCTATTGCATTTTTGCAAATATTAACTTGTGAATTTGAAATATTGCCCAAGAGGCAGCACTCCAGTAGCCAAATAAAATCCTAATAGATCCCATTTACAAAGCCTGTTTGCTCAGCTGCATTGTGATTTAGAGGGCTATTAAAGAAAGTTAAAACGTTTCCATTTCATTTGAGACCACACTGCTTAGCCACATGGGAAATAGTTTTCCCTTTTTTGTGGAAAGAGGATGCCAATAATCGTTTGTTTTTCATGAAGAAACAACTTTAAGGTGTATATTACAGATGGGAAAGCCCATAAACGTCTTACAGAAAGTTGCAGTCCAACAGCTCTGCGGAGTTTTTTTCCATACATTTGAGCATTTTCTCTGTTGCCAGAAGTTTATATGGCAAACAGCTGCAAATATGCAAGATGTCTTGTTTTGAAGTAATTTAGAAGCAGTAACTATGTACTACCTTACCAGAAGATATGTGGGTTCCATAACAGTCCTGCAAATGCCAGGAATCAGTTGATGACAAGGCTGAAATGGCAAAATACCCTTTTATTTGGCTTCTTAATTTTGAGCAAATTCATATATTCTGAAGATAAAGCCTAAATTCATATATAAGCATTAGTTTGACAATGTTGTATCCAAACTGAAAAAAAATATATAATCATGTGTCCTATAAAATTACAAAGACAGTCATGCAAACTGTTTAATGTGAAATAACTGCATTGAGATTTTGGGAACCTCCTGCATGTAGGATGTTCACTGCTCGAGTACATGTGACTCTACCCCAGTAAAGCTTTAACGATCGCAGCAGTTGTGGCGTTAAAAAGGATCAACATTTCTGCCAGGAATTGCCAGGAGTGGAAGGGAAGTGATAATTTCTCTTACAGATAGACAATAAAAAATACCTTATCTGCAGTCAGTCGGGAAAGAAAGCACTTACAAGGAGTTTTTGTAGGGTTAATAACTGATTACTTAATTACCTGACACATTTAGTTTGGAACTAATGAACAAACTATCACCTTAGACTGTTTAAGAAGGATTGTAGTGTAAGTATAGATACTTAAATCTGGAATCAAGTATATTGTAGAAAAAGAAGTTTCTTAGGTCTATGGGGAAATGATGCATGCATGGCTCTCTGGACATTTTAACAAAGCAGCCGCATCTCCATAAGGCACCTGTTGGAGGCAATCAGTTATATTAACTGCACAGGTAATCAAGACTAGACAAAGTCAATGTTGCAGGTACATAAAAGAACCCTTGATAATGAACTGAGGTCTTATGTCAACTTCCTCATGTTAAAACTCAGAGCCACACCAGCAGTGTAATACAGGAATACCCCATGACTTATATAGGTGATGCAGAGAAGGCTCCATATTTACCTTTCTGTGGTTATTAAAAAAATTACGTTTAATAATGGACTTCAGATTTTACAACCAACTTTCAGCATTCAGATGTCTCATATTTTTTTGTGCTCACCACAGTGGCAAGTTTTTATACAAAATGCATTTGCACATGCCCAAAAGGAAACATGCAAGGGCAAAGTCCCTTAGGAATGTGACTGGAAATATTTGAGTTCCAGTGAAGCAATATAAATGTAAAACAGAAGTTAGTTTAAGAGAATACCATAAAGAACCTCACTTCTGACCAGTGTGATTGACAACAGTATGATGCAAACTGTTAACTGCTTGTCCGAATGCAAAGGACATTTCTGTTTAGTGTTCACATCAGTTTTTCGAGTTACTTGATTTGCTTCTGGTAAGAAAAAGGATAAGGTCAGAAACAAAAGCAGGAACTTGCACTAAACTCCTTTAATTCACCTTAACCTCCTGAGAAGAGGTACGTTGATGTTTCTGCCTGTCCAGTATTTAGAAACAATGCCCATGCATTCTAAAATTACCTACCTGGTGCCCAACTAAGATTGCACAGATAAGCAAGGATGTTCTCCTTGAAAGCATAAAAATAACTTTTAAATTACACTTTAAATTTTTTTTTAAGTTATAAAAATATTTATTACAGTATTTTAATTTTAATCTTTTTAAACTATGAAGTTTTTACAATAGAGATGAGACCCCTTCGTGTACTTCTGTGGTGTTCTGACCCTGACTGCTTCTCTCAGGCTGTCCTCCAGCCTCCTTATTATTTATTTATTGAGAAACATTTGAGAGCAAACAATCCCCATGGATTTCTTCAGTATGGCTGTGTAAACTTCCTTGAAGATACAAATGATGTTTTTCCCCAGAGGTTGCCCACAAAGGGCACGTTTGAAGTACAGACAAACGCACGTTGCAAACTACATATAAGCAACAAGTACTTGGATTAGATATATGCAATACATGGAGTGCTGGATCCTCCTGTTGCAAGGTCAAAGGGAACCCTGAATTTTCTAGAGCTGGAGTCACTCAGAACTGAGAGTTAAGAGGTAGGACTGCTCCAACCAGTCTGGACATACAGCTTTGTGTTATTGTTGGAATAAAAACTGAAGAGCAATGTAGCTGAAGAAAATACAGATTTTATACAGAACCGATCGTTCTGGTTTATGTGTTTTTTGGTGGTTTTGTGTATGCTGCTCAGTATCTTATGCATCCATTATATGACACTTCTAAGCCTAAAGCTTTTTATACGCTTTCAGGAACTTGTTTTGTGGAAGACAGATGGGAAACAAGACGCAAACCTGTCTTTCCTGTTCCAAACTTCCTGGCTGTGCTATTCTAAAGTATGGAATTGTGTCTTGCAGTATTTCTTAGCAAATGGCTACTTTATGGTCCAAGAACACAATTAACAAACATAAAATTAATAATGGCTCTAAGAAAACATTAATGTTTGCATTGTTATGTATTTTCATGCACCTTAAGCACTTCAGGGGCATTAATCTGTTCCTGTCATTGGACTATGCACAATTTTTGTTAGATTATTCTATTTATTGTACCACCAAACACTAATGGTTCTTAAAACACTCAGAATCTGGAAAATCCAGTCAAACTGAAATTGCATTCTAAAAGCAACAGAACACCAATCCAGGCTTAATAAGGAAAAGAGATTTGCAAAATATATTTACACCGTTTTCAAACATTTTTGCCAAACTTCATGAAAGATGACTAGATTTCTGCAGCAGAAGAAATCAGTGTTGGATTTGAATTTTACACTTATTATTCTTTTTTTTGGTAAATTTAAGACCATATTAATCAGACCACTTAACATAGTATTCACTATTTATTTTCTCAATATTTTCTTTTTGAGCAGCATTTGTTTACTGCTGATCCTTTTTTTGTTCTCTGATTTGAGCATGTTTGTCATGAAATCTACCCTTCAGTTACTTTTTGTCTGTCATTTAAAAAATTAAAAGAACCCACAGACCTGCATTTTTTTGCAGGTTTGTTGGTACTTGGTAAGGCACAGAAGTACACTCCTGTGCTTAAAAATTACTGTATAATCATAAGACTTGTGAAATGGCATATACGGGCAGATGTTGATTTTTTTTAAATCAGTGCCTGTTTTATTTTAATGTAGATACTATGTCGGTTCCTTGATTTGCAGTTACCTTTTGACAAAAGTACTGTAACATATAACCAGGGCTTTCTGACCTTCACTTTGGTCAGATTAACTAATTCTAGAAAGCGTTAACAGTGTCAGATTTTCAAAGTTCTCATGGGATATCTTGGCAGCATGCTATTTTAAGAGTTGGCCTCTTAAGTATGCCATATTTAGTGGGACAACTGAAAGCTTCTTAGATGCAAAGGAAATGCTTGCACTAAAGTATCCTAAGTTATATTTCATTTATTATGAAATCTTTTTTGATTTTACAAGAAATGTAAGACAAATATGAATGTGTTCTTTTGAGAAGCAGTTGCTGTATTTTGATTTAAATAACTGTTATGATTTTATAGCTCATGGCCGTAAACCACAAAGAGAAAAGTTCATGCTGAAGTGGCAAAATGAAATGTGATGTAGCTTGTACATTGATCATTGTTTCAATAAAGAATTTGCACAGAGTATGCTGAGTTTGTACACATTCAACAGGATATTTGCAGTGCCACAACACCACTTTCCCACAAAAATGGATACTTAAAAGCCTACATCCTGCACTAGTTTTTGGAATAACCAGCTCAAATCTTTTCTGTGTCCATTTTTTTCTCTCCCTATCTTACCTTCCTATACTTTCGTCTGTCCCCAGCAGCTCTGCTGTGCCATTTCTCAAATGAGAACAGAATTAAGTTAGTTGTCAGGGCAAGTGTTTCTGCACCCAGGCACCTCTGTTCCAAACTGACCTTTTATAAGTCCCCAAATGGATTTTTCCCCCCAGCTGTACCAGGCTCTAATGCTGTGTACTATATTTAGCTGTCTGGCTCCCAGGCCCAAACTGAGTCATTTTACTCTTACAGTAAAGCCTTACTTGTGAGTCTGTAGTATCATGTGTAAGTCTATAAATTGGGCAAAGAGAGTAATGTAAACTGAAGATAAGTTACCAATTTCTAATTCAAAATCAGAATATATGGCAGCAAATGATAAATTTGGCAGACTTAAGACACTTCATAAGAAATTATGTTATGAGAAGCTATTTCGTACCACTAGACAAGGCAAAAATGAGAAAAGCCAGCCTTGTATAGCATAAAGAATACAGGTAAAACCTTGCTTATGATCAAGTAGAAATTCAGCATCACTATCAAATCATGTTGCCATTCTATAGCCAGTTTCTATTTTGAGGACAGATTCCTGTTACATCTACTCTAATCAGAACCTTTCCTATGTGGCTAAGGACCTTAGGCATGACAGCAGTACCAGAGTTATCAAAAAGAGCCTTTTCTCCCTTATCTGCCATTTTAAAAATTATTTTCAGGACTATTTAGCTATATATCAAATGCCATTCACAGACTACCACCCTGTCCTGTTGTGGAACCACAGAGTTTGAGATCTCATGTTGAAGGTGCAGAAGCTGGACCTTCTGAAATATATTCACCTTCTTTCGCATAGGTTTTGATTTTACCACACAATAAACCATTCATATTTATTAACAATTCAGGCCCAGTCATTCTCAATTGATAAATACAGAGAAGCAAAATAAATGCCAGCAAGACTTCCCTCTTTCTGAAGCCTCTTACAGCTTCTGCCTCAAGATTAGCCCTGATTGACAGAGAGCTTCTGAGTTGTTTGAGTTGTTTGGGTATTGTTTAACTCCTTCTTGCTGGTGAACACTACCTTAGTCAGAAAATAGGATTTAAAAAAAAAAAAAACAGCTAGAAAAAGAAGATTCCTTCTAAGGAGGCAAGCATAGATTTTGCCTATTTAAAATGCTTTGCTATCCTTCTCTTTAATATGTGTAGAGTAAACAGCTGCAGGAAAAGGCAGTAAAACATAGAAATTTAAGAAGATTAAGATGGAAATTTTTTTTTGCTCACTGAAAACATCCAGAGGTGATTTATCTTCAAAGTATATTAAATTCTAACTTGTTTTACCATAATTATACTCAAGTGAAGAAAAAGGAGATTCCTAAAAACAATGACATTTTCACTCCCAATATCAAAATAAATTATCACAAAACTATTAAACATATTTCCCAGTCCTGCACTTAGAATGTCTTTTATCAGGGAAGATATTTTCAGTCCTTTTTATGGTTCTGCCTAGGTGACTGCAGCTTCTTTATGGGTTTAGTTTTATTATTTCTTTTCTGTTGTTTTCTTGGTTAAATATTCTCTACCCTGTGTGATCTCCTTTTGTGAGAGCAAAAAAGAAAACAATATTCCATTGAAGATTTATCTTCTTGCTTCATTTTCCCACCCCCAAACCTTATTGTGTGTCTTGTTTTACTGCTTGGACTTTGCCCTAAAATTCTTCTTATTTTAAATCAGCAAATTCTAGTGGTTTTTTTTCAGTTGCCTGTTTTAGGGCAGGATCACTCACACCCATCTGTATAATTCAATTTTAATTATGTAGACATACAATTAACTACTCCCAAATTGGTGCACGATGAACCAATCAATAGACTGCAGTAGATTTTTTGCCGAACAGCATCAAGAGAACAGGTAAATCCATAACTCCCAAGATACAAGTGGGATAAATGTCATCATTCATTTGTGGGTCTATGCGCATGTTATGTTCTTTTGTATGTTCGTTTGAAAAAAGTAATATATGATACACCTCTGCCTTAACACATTTCTTTCCCATCATGGATGGAATAGCACATTTGCATCATCCATACATCAGTTATCCACTACCTTCATTGGTTTATCTTATTCATCAGGTAGCTGGCCAAGTGTAGGGGCCTTTCTAAATTTGGTATTTCTAAAGAGACTGCAGACAGCTTCAGGACACTATGTAAATTATATGAATTTCAAATTAATTGATAAATGCTTTTCCACTTTTTTTAACTGAAATGCTGTATTTCTACATAGGCTAATATTTTCACACTAATGGAGTCTGTTTTTAACTAGAAACTCCAGTTTTCATAAGCATGCAGTAAAATGACAGTAATCTGCTGTTGAATAAAACTGCTTTTTGCAACTACAGTTTCTACATTTCATAATTCCTGTGTAATCTCTCTTAAGCACAGAGCTCATTCTTTAATATATGTGCCCCAAATGAGGTGAAAGGATCCAAATCTGTTATTCATGTAGACTGCATCAGACTACTCGTTATTTCATTAGAACATATAATAGACCTACCCTGACACTGTAACTCCTGTTGCAGTTACCAGATATAGCCCCAGAGCATTAGCCAAATGTTATATGATACACCACCACTGAGAACTATGTTCCTACTCTACACCAATTCCAGAAAAAAAACTTTAGAAAAAATCCATCTCTTCTTAGCAGGGAAGCAGGGAATGAAAGCCTCTGAAAGACTTAACATTTCACATGTTTTTAAGTGAAAAACAACAACAACAACAACAACAACAAAACCCAACCACCCAAAACTGGGAAATTACTGGGGACTTTGTAAAATTGATACAGGAGCTAAAATATCACCCAAGAGGTCACCTCCAGAGAGGAGATCACTGCAGCACAGAAGCTCATCCCAAAAGGCAGCTGTCAGTTGTCAGACAGTAGCTACAGACATTTCTCAGGGTAATCCATGGTATTGTAAGGAGGCAAATGTTGTCGTAGATCACGTAAATTAGCAGTGTGCAGGAGACTATGGAGAGTGTTGCAACATGCAGTCCCCAGACTGCTCAGGTGATTGTGCTGCATCTGAAACTCAAGCCCTTTTCCTGACTAGAGGTGGGCACTGGGAGCACCACTAAAGACTCAGTGCTGTCATGGTGGAGTCAGACCCTTGCATGAGAGCCCTATTCTTTCCTTTTGGCTTAATGTTGTGACCAAAGTACCCACGCCTGCTTTACTTAAGGTAGCTGTAGCACTACCTTACAGCTGTTCTTCAAGGGAGACTAAACACGGGCTCCTCAGTGGGGCACTGAAGACCCTGTGAATGCAAGAGGAAAGAGCTGTACTCGTAGGTGTGAGCTTGCCTTTGTACCATACCAGATGAAAGTTCTCCCAGAGTCCTGCCAGCATTCAAGTGGAAATGGACTGTGATGTTGTGAATCTGGACAAACCTGGTACAGATGAGAACAGGTAGGCTGGAGTGAGCTGGAGGCAGCCTAGGACAATCCAATAGATACAGAATTAAGATGACCATCCCACATTATTACTGGAAAACATCTCCAGCAAAATCATCTCCCTGTCCCTATCCTCTCTAATCTAAAGAAGTGTGTCACACTTTGGCAGCTCAGCAACAGCTTCTTGTCCTACCTATTCAGGCTCTAACCAACCAGTTTTCACTTCTTATTGAGCAGCTACAAGGTTGTCTAATCTTAATACATGTTTGCTGTGGCTCTTCTTGCCCTGTCTCTTCCTCTTACTAATTTACAAGAAGGCATGGGATTCACTTGCCAGCAAACATGTAAAAAGCTGTCCTCAGACATGACAGCTAGCAGACTGACTATTCTGTTCCAAAGGAGGATGTGCAGAAGCTAGGCACATAAAGATGAATTAATAGATTTAAAGCTTCTGTCTGGTTAAGCCCTGTGTGTTTATTTATCTTCTCATTCTGTAATGGAAGAATGCTGGCCAGATTAGTGAAGTACAACATGACCTATTGCTGTGTTTTTGCAGAGTGTTTTATATTTTTTCTTTAAACCTGTAAAAATTGAGTACTAAAAGGTTAAGAGAACACAGATTCCAGACTTAATCACAGCATTTTCTTCTCACCATGGCATAAACTCTATTCTGTGTCTATTCGCTATTTGCAGAACAAAGACAGGATATCCTAGAAAAATCAGTATTTTTTCAGTGATGGTGTTGTCCTTAGCTTGCCTCCAGGTAACAGCATAAAAGGATTCAAGAAACTGTCAGTTAGCAGAATTGGTATCAAATGCTTTTGATCAGGTACCTTGTTTGGAAAGTGACGACAGTAAGGATTCCCATTTTGTAAATGAGGTCTGTTGACTTTATATTGACTTACCATATAATGGATTGTAAAAAACCAATTTTACTGGAACAAAATTACATGTTCTTTCACAAGCCTGGCCTGCTGATGCACATTTTTTCTTTTCTTGTAACAGTCTGCTATAGGATATAGTTTGTAATACTAAACTTTATTGCTCTACCCATGCAATTAGAGGAATTTTATTGAAATACGGAATCATAAAAAGAGAAGTCTCCCCTCATATTTTTTCTTTCAAAAGCTATCATCAATAACTCTGTAGTTTGTGTCACATTTTAGCCACAAAAAATGAGACAGAGGCTGATAACTTTTCTGTGCATTTCAGCCTAGACCACACCACTTCATAATTGTTGACAATTTTCTGTCTTTGGAAAGGCCAAAGCATGTATTCTCAAGGGGCTGAAAGGAAAATGTTCCACAAATGCCAAGCTGGAACTTGGCACCATGATCATTTGGCAGATGAACAGAACTGTACATAAACAAGTAGAGAGAGGGAGCTTAAATTCTAAATACCTTCAAGAAAAGATAAAAAACAGTTCCTAGGAACAGTGAAGAGAAGCTGTCAGAAAAACTAAGACCATTGATTTTTGTCCTGAATGACTTATGATTATGGCTCTGAGGTTGGGATGGGAATGGAAGATTATGCAGTACAAAGTACTGTGTTCTCCAGTCTCATGAGAGATTCCATTTACACTCATTAGATAAGGCACTGTGTCACATTTGTTAGATCTTAGGGCTTAAATATTGTGTTTTGCTCATTAATACAATTATCTTCCTGTTTCATCACATCTTTAGATTATATTAATTTATCATCATCAATTAATACAAACTTTTTCTATTTCTGGGCATATCTGTGTAGAGGAAAATATACAAGCTATATAATAGCCACTGATGTCCCACCCAAATGATCTGCTTCAAAATGAAGCTGGCCAAGCTGCATTTTTGTTTCCACACCTCTCCTACTTTTATTATGTAACACACAAACATTAAAAATAAGAATATATACGGCTCAGAGTTTAGACTGCCAGCTGACTATCTGACAAAAGAACAGATTAAGCAAGGTAGCAGGATCTCTGATCCAGCAGATGAACAAGCTGTGTTCTGCCTTCTGCATATTAACACTGTTCAGATCTGAAGAGGATCTGCTGTGACCCACGTGCGCTTTAGTTCTGCACTGCACAGAACTCAGGATATTCAGCAATCTGTTACCACACCCCACACCCTTGATATCTTTCACAGTCACCATCCAATACCAATTCAGGGTTTCATAATGCACTCTTACAAAAGCTTTCAAAACCTTACACTGCACTGAAACAGTAGGCGTCCTTCTCAGAGACCAAAGTATAGCCTTACTCTTTACCTTAGAAGGACTTTAGTCCACATCCAGTCCCATTCTCTTAAAAAACAACCAAAGATTAGCAGAAGGTGGAAAATGAACCTTCAAACTCAACAAATCAGCATATTCAGTTTTAAATACTAACACTTAACTACTACTATACAGTGGCATTCTGCTGTCTTCTCTTTTCCAGGTCTTTTGCAGCTTTCCTTTACAGTCCATGACTTTTTCTTTGTGGGCCTGAACTACACCCTTCACCAAAAAAATCTATGCTTGTATTCTGCCTTTTCTTGCACTTACTTGTGGCTTGAAAGAAATCCAGTTGTGCAGTTAGACCCAGATCCAGAAAAACACATGAGCACGTGATTTATATATATGAATAGTACCATTGTGCAGAATGCAGGCTTTTTCCCAATATTTGCCCTCAATCTTTTCCCTGCTATTGCTTCTTTGTTCCCCATTACTGCATGTAGCCTTTCTGGTTTTTCCAAGATTTTCTGTAAATTCAAAACCAGGTACAGTCTATGTGTGTGATCATGCTCAGAACTGAGGGGAGTGGAGTCTCAGATGAACTGAGACGTGAAATACACATGCAGCTGTGTTTAAAATGAGATTTCAGAAAGTTCTCAGCACTGCTTTCCATCTCAACCAATTAACATGTATAAGAACAACTGTTGGACATCTTGCTTGTTCAACTTAAACTTAAACAGAAGCTCATTCTGGTAGCCCATTTAGTTAGGGAAATAGCATTAGAGAAGAAGTAGTGAAGGTTTATGAGTTGCAATATAGTTGGGACATTAAGCACTACATATTCTAAAACAAAACAACTTTAAATAGTGTAGATTCTGCAATATTGTGAACCTTTTAATAGTCTTTCACCTATGAGCACAGGTGTATATTTCAAGGAGAGATACCAACATGTTTCAAACAGTCCCATAAGTAAAATAAACATTTACAGTTAGGTATTAACTGAGACTGATCATTAACATGAATTCTCCTGGAAATAATTTCATATACACAAGGCATTTCAATTATCATACTTTTGGCTTAGGAATACTTCTTGGAGATTCCCACGTGTTGAACCACACATTTATAAGTGCTGCCGAGATATTTACTCTAGAATGCCAGAAGTGAACTCTTTGCAGATGTGCCTGACATGGTGCAAGTTCACACTGGATGATTTCAGTGTGAAGGTGCACTGTGGTCCGCTATACTTCTTATAGTATAAGTATAGCAGAAATACCAGTGCTGGTCAAACACTATCATAAACTCTAATGGGAGTTAGCAGCATAACTCAAGGAGGTGTTCACAACCTGGCAGAATCGAAGTGCTGGTATCACATAGCAGATTTCCCAGCTTTCTGAGATTAAAATTAGGAGAGACAGTTGAAAGTTGAAACAGCGGTTAAAAAAAATTGTATTGCATTAGTGACTTTTAATGCATGCAACATCATCAGTCTGGTTCTCAGAGAAAGGGATCATGGTCTTGGTGAGAAATTTTGGTTCAGCAAGGCATACAAGGTCAAGAACAAGAAGTTGATATTACTGTAAAAGTACATTCAATACTGTTGTCCTGATAAAATGAATTCCTATTTGCTCAAAGCCCTTTAATTCAATATTGCTGGGATATTTTGAAAACCCAGATGATAAGCTTTTGTGTTAGAGCTCATTAGAGTTGAATCTTAAGTCAGCTAATGCTCTGGTGCTAACAACTTACTAAATGTTTCCAGGCAACAGAAAGAAAGTAGCAAAAGGTAAACAATTCAAATATACTAAAGAGGAACAAACCGATACAAAAATAAAACCTCCTTCTGCATGAAACTCCTCACTTAAAAAGCAGTGTTTACCCCTTCTCTGTTTCATGCACTAAGAGGAAGTAGAGTCCCACAAAACAAGGGTCAGTGTTTTTCAGTTTTTTCACTGTTATTTCCTCAAAAGTTCCTCTGATTATTTTCAACACTTCAGCAGAAAATTGCTTCAATCCATGAAAACTACTTCAGAGTCTCCAAAGATTTGATAAAGTCACTGAGGTCGACTGAATGTCTCCCTGTGCTTTACATACCTCTGTTGTGTGTGCTGGGGGTTAAGTGTTTCTGTACAACCTCTTGTGAGGCCTGCATACTGGAGTGTGGAGTCTGTATTTTTTGCCTTGTGATGCTTATATTTTTTACAGGTCAGGCAAACCAGAGATGCTGAAATTGCAGTTTGTGCCAGCTGACAGCAGTTGCTGACTGTAGTGAACCCCCCTTGGGCCAGCCAGGGTCCAGAAGTGCTCTCCAGTATTTTTCTGATTGTGAGTTTGTCATCAACTCTAACCTATCACCAGAAAACCCTTCTTCTCTAGACCCCAGTAATCCATGCTCTCAACCTGCTGCCCTTTGGATACACTGCAACACACACAGGCACTCGCTCCAACATTTCCCTAGGTGTGATGGCTTTAGAGGCACCACAGTTCTGGGTGTGGATTGTCTCCTTGTTACACAGCTGCTTCAAAATCACTCTAAGCACAAAGCAAGTTAAAGATGCACATAAAAGCATTTTTCTACCTACACCTCGTTTTTCATTGTAAAGTTGAATAGTTTACAGATTTTTCTTGCAAATGGGTCCCTCATTCAGTGACACACACATCTCGGGGAACAATCAACAAAAGTGTCTTATCATGCTAGAGAATGATACCCCCTATAAGCCACCTCCCATATAAAATCCAGCCAGTGGTCACAAGTCATATTTTTTTCCACCTTATCCACAATATCAGTTGACCATTTCCTCTTTGTTAAAATAACCACTCCCTTGTGTGGAAAAACACCTCTTTGCTAGGCAAGATATCATGTCCTCTGTTTGACTACCTATACCTAACAGTATGTATTGGATTGCATGACAAGATTTTGATAGCAGGGGGCTACAGAGATGGCTTTCTTCAAGAAAATACTAGAAACTTCTCCTGTGTCCAACAGAGCCAAGGCCAGTCAATTCCAAGATGGGCTCACTGCTGGCCAAGATCGAGCCCATTGGTGGCAGTGGTAGTGCCTCTGGGACAACAAATCTAAGGGGGAAAGTTACTGTGCAATTTTAGCCAGAGAGGGGACAGAGGATATATGAGAGCAACAGCCCTGCAGATACTGAGGACAGTGGAAAAGGAGGGGGAGCAGGTACTCCAGGTGCCAGCACAGAGATTCTCTTGTAGCCCATGGTGCGACCCATGGTGATGCAGCTGTGCCCCTGTACCCCATGGAGGACCCCATGCTGGAGCAGGTGGATGCCTGAAGGAGGCTGTGATGCCATGGAGAGACTGCAGACTCCTGGCAGGAGTAGCAGAGACAATGTGTGATGGACTGTGTGCAACCCCCATTCCCTGTCCATCTGCACTGCTGGTAGGGTGGAGGTGGAGAAAATCAGAAGAGAAGCTGAGCCTGGGATGCAAGGATGAGTGGCAGCAAGGTTTTTGAAGATTTGGGGTTATTTCTTATTACTCTACTATGATTTGACTGACAATAAATTAAATTAATTTCCCCAGTCTGAGTCTGCTTTGACCCAGATGGCAACTGCTGAGATCTCTCCTGTGGAAGCCAACACCTGCTCTAGAGGGACTGTTATTCAAGTTCCTGGGTATGGGGAACCAGCCCAGTGTAGCTTGAGGTGCAAAGGATTCTGTAAGTCTCAGATGCCACTGGAAAAGATCCCAGATACAGGGAACCAGCCCAGCGTAGCTTGAGAGGGCAGAAGATTCTGCAAGTCTCAGATGCCACTGGGAAAGTCCCCGGTATAGGGAACTGTGAAAGCCAACACCTGTGCTAAACTAGAGAGACCCTTTTTCGCTCAGAATTGCTTCCAGATGAGTATCATTAACACGCAGCCAACAGGAGGAGGGGCATTAACATAAAAGCCAGTGAGTTACAATACAAGGAGAGCCTTGGGAGAAGAAAGCTTGTGTAGTGAAGGAGATGCTCTGGAAGTCTGTCAGCTGGAGTCTCAGATACTGTTGCTGTGTGAGTGTGTTGCAACCATTTTGACAAGGATGCTCTCCCTTTCCTCATCTTGACCCAGGAGACTTTCATCATATTTTCTCTTCCCTGTCCAGCTGAGGAGTGACAGCCATTTTTGTGGGCATCTGGCATCCAGGTAGGGTCAGCCCACTATACAGCCTCTTCTATCTGCAAGGGGTAGAATTCTTCCTTTGTCCCTGTTAATGACTCACTACATGTTTCAGTTTAAAGCATTTCTCAACTCAACTTTATGGTCCATATTGCATATTTGCAGATTTTTATCATAACAAACAACTATGTTGTTCATTACTAGCTTGATAGGGCAACCATGGTAATAATGTCGCCACTTTGGGCTCAGAGTGGGCTTGGTATGATCTCTCCCATCTTCTGTGTTCAAAGTATCCTGTAAACTTACTACACCAAGACAGGAAGGCATTTTTCAGAAGGCTGGTTTTACATTTCACTTCCTTTACCAAAGAGCTATGCTCTTGCTCAACTTAATGTACATTGAAAAGGAGTTAAGCCAAAAATGAGACTCATGTTAATTATGGAACAAGAATGCCCACATATGGAGTTACTCAGTGTCATGGTTTAAAAAAAAGCCAACTTTTTTCTCTCCTGAAAAAAGCCCCTTACAACTTCCTCCAGGTACACCTTCTGATAGATCTGGGAAGCCCAGGGATTGGCTGGCTCTGTGATAGGCACTCTGTGTGACCACTTGAATACTAGAATCGCCTTAGTGAACCTATATTTTAAGAGCAAGGAAGCCAAAATCTCTCTTTTTGTTTCTGGCCACGGAGAAGGTAACGGGAGGTCGGGAGGGCCCATGGGGCCCACTGGGCCCCCCTGGCCCAGAGCTGGCCGGGCAGGGGGAGGGGAAGCGCCCCCCCCCCCCAAGGCAGTGCCGCTGGTGCTCCGGGCTGCTTTTGCTCCCCCTCCTTGCCTGAGGGAGAGAGTAATGCAGCTCCACGGGGCCGGCCTAGGCTCTGCCGCCATCGCCATGGCTGCTGCTGCTGCCGCCCTCTTGGGAGAGGGAGTGCTGCTCTGGCCGTAGCCGAGCACCAGCTCGTGATTGCTGAGATCACCTTGCGACGCAGGGAGAAGAGAAGCTATCATCTGCAGCGAACTGACCACCGCTGCCATGGCTTCCTCCCTTCTCCTCTCTCCCCGGGAGTACCGCTACAGCCTGGCTTCTGAATCCTGACGGCTCTGCCGGCCAGACCCACTCCACCGCGGTCCAGCAGGGGTCCTGCCGCAACCCCCACTCCCTCCCTCCTGGAGATGGGAACGCTGCAACTGTTCCTGCCTTCCCTGCTCCCCTGTCTTGCTGAGGATAGTTCCAACATGTTTTTCAGTGCACTAGAAAGACTTAAAAATAACCTTTAAGTGCACAAAAAAAATTCAGAGAATAAGAACACAGAACCAACAAGAGTGCCTGGGTCAGTAAAAAGAGGACTAGGAGTCTAGAGGGAAGAGAGAGAGGAGATGCTTTTAAGCTGAAATTCTCTTGTAGAGCTATGGTGATGGATGATTCCTTATAACCCATATTGCATGACTTAGGGGGGGTGCAGCATCTTAACTGTGTTGAAGCAAGCAGATGTTGNTCTTTCCAACTGAACTGATAAAAGTTTGTTTCAAAGATGGTAAACTGACCAAAGACTTCTAAGTTTTGGTTTCTTAGGTTGTTGATGGAAAAAGAAGTGTTAGTACAGAAAGACAATAAGGTGGGGAGGGAGAAACATCTGGGAGTTCATTTTGGGGTTTTTTTCTTTGTCTTTAGTTCTGTTAATAAACTATCTTTTATCTTTCAAGGTTTAGACCTGCTTTGCATTTCTCTTAATCCTTATCTCATCACAAGAGGCCAACGTACTTAAACCCCTGCGCCAAACTACTCGCGTAGTGTGAACAAACAAATAGATGAACGTAAACCCACTACATAAAATGGTGTTTCTGCCCGGTTTCAAACTCAACCCGCTACACTCAGAAATAACCATTCTTGAATAACATCATATAACCAAGCCTGGGACATATTTTTAAGGTTTTCTTCATAATCATGGTAAGTAGAGCTTTAGGAATTTAGGGTTTTTTGTTTGTTTGGGGTTTTTTGGGGGGTTTTTGTTTTGGTTTTTTGTTTGTTTTTGGTGGTTTTTGGGTTTGTTTTGTTTTTTGGGGGGTTTTTTGGGGGTTTGGTTTTGTTTTTTGTTTTGGTTGGGGTTTTTTTGTTTGTTTTGGTGTTTTGTGTTGTTTTTTCTTCCATATTGGGTTAGCATGGTAGCAGGGAGTGGCCATAGAGGTGCTGGAAGCTTCCACCACTGGTGGTTTCAAAGTTGTGGTGCAGTTGTAATTTTCCAGCCAGAGAAGAGTGGGAACACGTGAGCAGAACAACTCTGCAAACACCAAGGTCAGTGAAGAAGGAGGGGGAGGAGGTGCTCCAAGTGCCTGAGCTGAGATTCCTCTGCAGCTCATGATGAAGCAAACAAAATTCAAAAGAATGGAACCTGTGGCACAAAATTCGCTTCAGATAAATTGTTGAAAAAGCATATGAGTATTTGTTATCTCCACGTTCTATCCAAAATTTCAGTAAAAGACACCCATTACCATGCAACTAGGAACCCAGAAAAAATGTTCATATTACAAATAGTGGAAAAAGTGATAAAATTGTAATTATGTCAGGATGTATTAATTCAGCATGTGATGGGGAAAAAGATTCTGGTCTCTTATGTTAGCTTGGTGACTCAGGCACCATGGCAGGATTTCCTTCCCTCTGAAAATTCTTTAATTGGAGTGGATGATGAGGCATCTGTTGCCACTCCTTTGGACCCAGTACAGCTGTCTATGGAAAGACACAACTGTTTTCATAAATGGACAATGGAAAATCTTTTTGACAGAGTACAAAAAGCCAACAAGCAGTGGAGCCAAATCCATTCCTGAGATCCCTGAAGAATATCAGTGGCATCATGGCAGAGATTATTATAGCCTACATGCTGGATGCTCTGCAACAAATGGAAAGCACTGGGATAAGCTCACAAACCTGATCCACAGAAACAGCTAGCCATTGTGACATCTTGCTGTTGGTTAATGTTCCACTTCTTCTGGGAAAATGTTGCTAACTTTTTTCTTAGGAAGACAGTTGACTATTTTGCCTTGCTCCTTCTTTTCCTGGCCCTTCAGAAAATCTGGGTGCATGTCTAAGGAACAGGATTATATTGTTGCAGTGATATTGCAATATAGTTATTATTTCTGGCAAAAATGAGAAATATTTTGAAAGACAGCTTCAATTGAGTGTACTTTGTCCCTCTGTATATGCACAGAGTAGCATAGGGGAGAGAGCCGGACAGTCATCTTTGAAAGCAGTAAGAAGCACAGAAACAATTTGACCATATATTTAGCGTCTGCTTATTAGAAATTTTCATTAAAGATATGGAGCCTTTTAACTTCCAAACAGTCATAGTCCAGTGATGAGCTAACTGAACCTAAGGAGGAAAAGCTCTGCATGCAAGCACATGCACACCCTCCCACCCCCATGTACAAGCACAGAAGAGGGGAATAGTTCTAAGGGAGTAGACACACTCACTGTAAGAGCTGTCTTCCATTATCTCAGCACTGCAGTGCTGACCTTGCCAGGAACTACTGCAGCAGCCAGTTTACCAGCTCAGGAATCACTGAAGTGTTATTTTGCCAAGGACTCTGAAGCATTTTGAGGAGAGGTAAAATGCTTCTGTTCTCTTGTGTTCAGAAGAGTCAAGAATACACACACACATTATGAAGCCACCCAACAGAGACTAAGAAATCATCTCCCTGAGATGATCAAAGGGTTTGTGTTAAAGACACCTTGTATTTTGTGTACTAAAATATGGAAATATATGCATTCTAGTGAAATCATGCATTGAAATTGGCAATAACAAAGGGAGGTGGGAGTGTTGTAAGACAGACACATTTATAGACTGATTTGCTCCACATTAGCATTTTTCTGAACATAACAGTGCTGTTTGAAAACTATTGAACTATTTCAGTAAGAACTTATATAGTGCTCTCAAGCATTTATTGATATCTGTTATAATCACAAAGTGCAGGAGAAATGTACATAATATCCAGGATCCTGAAGTCATAATCCTAAGGATACATTTTTTTAAAAATTCCTGTGAAAGCCTAATTTTAGCCAACTTTTCAATAAAAAGAGATAAACAGAGAGCAAAGTAGAAGACAAAAAAACAGGTCCATGCAGTTTTCCATCGCTACTACTACAAGTACACTGAAGGATTAGACTGCATGGAATTTCAAGCAGGAGAGGATCTCTACAGTATTGTTCTCCACAACACCCATTAGGAATTAATGATGCTTCAAGTAGGATTAACTCTTACAAATTTTGTCCTACTGCTGCTGCTACACAACTATGGTAACATCATGGCTTCTGCCCAGGCTGTGCTCTTAGTGGAAGAGATCTGCAGCTGAAACAGAGAGGCACCAATTCCTTGGGGACATCTTACTGATCTGCACATCACTCAGCTCCATTAACCACATATCTGGGATTCCCAGACTTTAACATTCCCACAGAGTGCTCCATCATCCCTAAAGCTCTGAGAGAACAGCAAATGACAGCTGAACCTCATGAAAACTCCTGCTTTGTTTCCCTTCCTGTGGGATATTGTTTCTGGGGTACAATGATAAATATGTATTTGCATACACCTTTAACTGAGCCCATATTCATCCTGTCAGCAAAATATTGAGTTTATCAGAATAAATGGGTGGGAAAACAGTGCAGAATTAATGGAAGCACTCAACCTTTTCTAATTATACACTGCATTAAACTTTTATGAAAGAAACCATATAAAGATGCTTTGCAATGAGTGTATTCTCAGAGTAGCTAATTTAGTTTGGTCAGTTGAACTGAAACAGACGTTTAACCCAACAAAGTAAAAATATTCATGCCAGGGTTGAATCCCTCATTAATCTCTGAAAAGAACAGAAACACAGCTGAAAACTCATTGTCTGCTTCAAAAGGTAGTACAGAAATGGTATCAAAAAAACATCCCAAGTCTAAAGCAAAAGGTTGATCTAAGGCACTGTTTCCACACATACATGTTTGTCTTTTGTTCATTTTATTTATTTGCCTTTGATACCTCAGCTGATGCTGGATTTTATTTATATTATGCTATTTGTTTCTTCAGCTCCAACTCAGAAGCACGTCCCTGCTGTGCAGTATAAACATGCACATAATAAAACATCAGCTTTGTTTCAGAAAGCAATGAACTTAAGGGCTAAACAGACAAGACAAGAAAATTGGCAGGGAAAAGGAAAAGCCAGAACACACATTTCACATTGTGCAGTTGAAGCACGAGATTATGATCTTACACTGGTAAATGGCAGCCGTGTATTGTTACTGGCATGCATAGGGAGAGGGTTGCATTTAACATGTACCCAGGGAGACATGGAACATACATGGCAGAAGGGAGGACTGAGCCCCAGTCTGCTGCATGCCATTCAGAGGTGCTGGCATTCTTTCTTTGACTGTTCACCAACACAAAATACTTTTCATAGAATCATGGACTCACAGAATGGTTTCAGTTGAAAGGGTCCTTAAAGATTCCCTCATTCCAACCTCCCTGCCATGAGCAGTGATACCTTTCACTAGACCAGGTTGCTCAAAGCCCTGTCCAACCTGGCCTTCAACATTGCCAGGAATGGGACAGACACAACTTCTCTGGGCAACCTGTTCAGGGAGAAGTGCCTCACCACTCTTACAGTAAAGAATTTCTTCCTAATATCTAGTCTAAACCTACCCTCTGTCAGTTTAAAGACATTTTCCCTTGTCCTATCACTATATACCCTCTCTAGCTCTCCTATAGGTCACCTTTAGATACTGGAAGGCTGCCTCCCAGGCTGCCTGTTCTTGCTTCCCTGCTCTGTAAGGGTCTCTTCTCGTGTTTGAGTTTGTCCAGGAGCTCCCTGTTCATGCATACAGAATTCCTGGTGTTCTTGCCTAATTTCCTTTATTTTGGGATACATCACATACATATCTGGGATTTACATACTTTTGTGCAGAATAAGCACATTCATTACACGTGCACTCTATACACAGTATGGAAGAAAACACTATTTATGACGGTGTATATATCATTTATACAGTACAATATACGTTATACTTCCCTCAAAAAATTAGCCCAAGTACCTCAGAGCAGTTTGATGCCTGCTTGGTATTTATTAAAAAAACAGTCTGTGGGTTTGCCTAGTAATTTGTAGGTGTTAATACCTGCTGGCTGCCTTTTGAGAAAGAGATAGTTTCATGTTGCTGAATTGTGACAGACTCTGGCAGGTTGGTGGGTGGGCAGCCACCCCTCCAGGTCTGTGATTTCAGCTTTTGAGAAATCAGAGATGTGTGCACTAGAAGGTGGGCTAAGCTGACCTGACCTCCATAGCCAAATCTGGCACACAGAGAAATGGCTTTGGAGTCATGGGATGTCCTGCTTTACCAGCATCTGTTGTTATGCTGAGCAGATAATTTCAAAAGTTTCCCTGCCTGGCAGCTATTGGAGGAAGACGGCAATTAAAAGTGTGTAATAAAGACTAGACCTGGATGGAAAGCAGAACTTTGCCTAACAAAATATGGTTATATTTCAAGTTGGGAAGAAGCCCTTCAACATTATCAAAATTCTACACAGGACAATTTTATTTAAAGAGAATAAACCCCATGTTTCTGCTCCATCATTTTTCCTCTTGGGGTTTTTTTTTTTATAGAAGATAAGAAAGACATTGAAATAGATATATGATTCCAAACAAAAACAGTAAAATCCAACAAAACTTATTATTCTAAATGTGTCAAAACTTTTTTTTTTTCAAAATTAACATAGCCAAAACTAGCCTTTTAAAGACTTCCAAAGTCAGTATTATGCCTGATGTCTTGCCAATGAACTCTAATAAAAACACCTACTGTTGTATAATTCTTTGAGAATCACAAATAAGAGGTGGTATATACACATAGTGAATAATAGTAATAGTAATAATAATAGCCTTTGTAGGTAGATATAGATTTAATACTTGTTTTTTTTTTAGCTAAGCTGTATACTCATAACCATAGAACAAGAACTCTGGCAAAATAAAACTGACCTCTCTTGTGGGATGTGATTAACAGAATAAAATGGTTACACTAAATACTACGTTAAATCCTGCTAGTCTTAATCAAGATCTTTCACAACATGTTGTATTGAGTTTTCTCTCATTCCTACTGAATTTTTCTGTGGAAAATACTCATTTGTTGGTAGTTTCACTGTATATATTGCAGTAATAATTTTACGGGGCATATACTGAAGCTTCAAATCATATTTCAGAACTTATTCAGGCTTACATTCCTAGAAATCCCAGATCAACACTGATATATTTCTAAAGAGATACACACATTTTCAAAGGGAAATGTGGCAGTGAGTACAGAAACTATGTAAAGAAGATCTTTAGCTGTAGCATGTAGAACCTTACCCTTGATGGTTATGTTGTCTTTTTCTTTATTAATATTCTATCTTTTACTCACATATCATAATGGAAATTGCTTAAAATGAAAAAAGCTGCTTCCTCATTGCAAACTTTGGGGTATTAGGCACAGTCTGAATTTCATTTTGCAACAGCATGTGCCATTCTGCTGAGGGCAAGCAATGATTAGCAATACTTTGCTGCAAACTTTATCAACTAACTTTAGCAGCTTCTCTGTGTGGTTTAAGGTGGGTACTCGTGCAAAATCTAAGAACACAAGCTGTTTTCCTGTTCTGTGCCTCGCAGAAATGTCTGATTTTCCTACATGCTGGAGCTCTATGGTATATAGTGTTTCATGGTTCAGATTTAGCAGCTGTGATTACAGATATATGCTAGCCTTGTTCAGGACAGAAGGCAACATTTTTCCAGCTGATAAAGTATAAATTTCTACCTCATAACCAGTTCAGACTTTTCCAATGTTAACTGAACACACCAGCACTCAGATTGAATGCCAAAGCCGAGTGGAATATAGAGCACTGAACTGGAATTTAGAAAACCTGAGCTCTGTAACTAGTCCAGTGAATAGACTTTAATCCTCCACTTTTGGAGCCATCACCCATAAAACAGGAATAAGATGATCTATCCATGAAAAGTGTCATGAAAAGCCAGTTACAATATACTGTTGACATGATATTGCAATTCTTTTATGAGCTGGAGTTAGGTCCAAGCAAATGAAGTCCGGATCCTAATGCTCCATTTGCAAGGCACATTTTGCCTGCCTAATGACAGGTCTGAAAATATCACAGGCTTTATGTGTGAAAGGTAACAAACATACCATTCTTTTTCTTCCAAGGCTTGTAACATTTTCTCTTAGGATTAAAACAATAGCTATTGCTTTAGCTTTTTTTGTTGAATTTGCTCATTAGAAATCACTCATGAGTTCAGAGCAAGGGTAGGGAACGTCACTCCAAAGGAAAAAATTCTGAGCAGTTATGAGTTTCTAAAATTGAAGCATAGAAAAAGAAGACCCTGGTTTGTTTTTCTCCTTTGCTAGTCAAATAGCCATAGCAAAACATAGAAAGTACATAGTGATCTATGTGACCTGACATTATGCATATAATTCAGTGCCTTTATCTACTAGATTTTCTCCTATAGCTGAGGCACTCAGTTTCCAGGGACAAGCAAGTGTCATCTTGTCACACAGAAAGCATCTCAGATATTAAAATATGTTATGCCTGCATAAAGACAGGAAAAGTTTATCCCAATTTCACATGATTATATATAATTAGAAATAGAATGGGCAACGTTTGAAAAAACATCAATCCATTGAATTAAAGTGTTTTCATTAAATCCTAATGGTGCAATACCATTAACAATGGAAACTTCTGGCTCCATCACAGGAAAAAAAAATGTGATTTTCCTCTATATCCAGTTTTATAGTTGTAATTGAGCCAGTAAAATCTACTTTTATATAATAAAAGAATTATATAAATAAGTGATATTTAAGGACTACTTGTACACTTTTAACATTTCTGTGACTGCAGACCAGCCTTTAAGAACTTGCCAACACCAGGAATCAAAGTTTACAAGAGAACAAAAGGTACTTTATAGAGAAATTAATAGTAAAAGCAGATGAACTTGTTCTGAAGGTTTCAGTATGTGCCCTTTGAAAAATACGTGCCCCACCATTTACAGCTACAGTGAGTCACAGAGGAGAATTGGGCAAGGCCAGCTCCTCAGAGAGAAGAATGACTCACCAAAATGTGTTTAGACTGAGCACCCTGGTCCTGACTTCCTTATAATAAGAAACAACACTAAGGAAGTCATGGAGGTGGTCAGATGAAGAAACGTTTGCTCCAGTAGGACCACTTTTTCCTAGCCCTTTATCACCTGCCTTAATTAATAACTTCATCTTCATATATAGAGCTGTAAAATGAGGAATTCTTATCTCGCTGAAAAAGCAGGCACTTTTAGGGGAGGATAGGAATAATTCAAATGCAAGTAAATAAAATACAGATAAAATGAAAGACAAAGTTCCTTGAAAAAAAATTAATGATTACTTGATGGTCTTAGAGATGGTCTAACTTAGAGAGAACCGTTTCATATGTAGCCACTTTTGTAATTATCAGTCTTTTACTCTGTATGTGATCCTTTTTTCTCTGAAAGGCTAGAAGCCCACTCGCTGTGCTGCAGAGATGGCCAAAGCTGGTTCTACGTTTCTGTCCCCAACTTAGCAGAGAGACACATTCATAGCAAAGAACCCTTCAAAAGCCTGAATTATCAGAGCACTCAAACAGAAGGAAGGAGACCTTGTGGACTTAGCAGTATCACAGAGTAGGAGTGGCAGGGAAATAAAATTAAGAGATCATTCTAATACCTTACTCTGTGGAGCAATGTAGACTAATCTCTGCAAAATGAACACCCAAAAACTGCTCTAGAAAGAGCTCTGGCACTGTTGGGTGGGGAGCTTGATGGAGGGAGTGATGCCCAGGTGGGTCTTTGGCTAAATATCACACAGAGCTGAGCTGTCTCTGACATGGCACAACTCTCTGAGTCAGCACAGGGACTGCCTACAAGAGCAGAAAGAAAAGGTTCACTCCTTTCCAGGACATCCCCCCAAGGCAAACATGACCATCCTCAACGTAAGTGGATTTAACCAGTAACTAGGAACAAAATATGTTCCAAGAATTTTTGTTCACACTTTTTATAAGCTTTCCATCCTATTCACCATCTATAATGAACAAGCTGTTGGATTTAATTAGTTTTATTTTAAATAGCACATGGTAAAAGAGTATCTCACAATTGCATATGAATGTTTCCTCATACTAATTTTTTTAATACTTTAGTCTTGGTGAAATCCCATTCATTCCAACTACTTCCCCCAAATATTTCTTTCTTGGGACTTTACCTGTGGGAATATGCTTCTTCTTGATAGAAATGATTTGACAGAAACCACAGTGAAATTAATTCCTTCATTGTATACGAGGGAAAAAAACCAAAGTTGCCATTCAATTTAGTGGCAGAATATTAGTGATAGGCTTCCATAGGCTCCTGAAACCATGTTCTGCAATGAAATTCAGATTTCATATGATCCTGGTCATCTTGAGAAATGCTGCACATTTCAAGCTGTCAGTCAGCCCCAGCTAAAACCCAAAACTGGCCTTTCAATGCACTTGGGTTTTATATATACAAAATTTATTTAGTATATATAAATGTCTGTAAATACATATTATTTTGTATGTATTTGGGTGTTCTGAGGTTTTTTCTGGGTTTTTTTTTCCTGAAACAGCCAAAATTATTTATATGTTGCTTTCAGAGTTGACAGGCAGTTTATTTCAGTATCAGCATTAACCATATTTCTTGAATTTCCTGTCATTTAACAGCATCCTAATTGATTATAAAAGAAAAGAGAACACTGAGTGCCTCTGCAGGAGACTGTGAAACTAATGACAGATATCTGCTGAATTTCAATACTTCTCCAAAGAGGTTCACACAGACAGTACCTGAGGAGAGCAGAGGTCTGAAATGAAGTGTTTCTCAGGTTTTTGCCTAGTTAATCCCCTTGTGCAGAGATCACTTTGTTCAGAGGTCATCTGTGATACTTTTTAAAGTCACAATTAAAAAATTTGTTACATCTAAGTAAATATTTGAGTAGAAACTGAGTCAACTACAAAACTACAAAGCCAATAAAAGTATTATTTAAAAAAAATTATCCCCCAGAAATATAGATTGTGACTATCCCCCAGACTGTGACTTTACAATCCGTTTATATGTATCACAATTAAAATGTGCTTTGATGTGCTTTGATGCAGGATATGAATATTGATTTTACCTCTAGAAATCCATGTAATTCTTGATCTGCTTTTTCTCTGTCCTAAATATGATAAATATTGGGCATAAGTCTATGAAACTGTATAAAATCATCTACTGTCTTAGAAGCTAAGAAGGAAAAGAAAACACATCAGCCTGTTTATTCAAAGCTTTTTCTAGAGAAACCATCAAGGAAGTGCTGCCACCTTGGAAAGGCTATGCTTCCTTACTGCTACATGTAA
>WEKY01057898.1:0-20948 GCA_013390045.1 Picathartes gymnocephalus
TACAGTAATGATACAGTATGAAAAATTTTCATTATTTAGATAGTTGTCTATACATGAAGCTAGTCGAAAACAGGGGAAAAAAGTTAATTTGAAGTACCTGAGAAAAAGTCAACTCCAAGTTATTTTTTTTTCTTAATAGAAACAGTCAACCAGGTTTAATGGGCTTGAACAATAGAACAGGTCAGCTGAGTAAGGATAGGAGGTAAAAGATTTTGTCCTGTTTAGAGAATTTTTCTGCCCTTAGCAGTGGCCCAGAAAAAACTTTCAGGCAGAAAAAATTATTTAATTAGGAAGCAGAATAAGCAATTGACTGTGTTTAAGTTTTCCCCCCCTAAAATAGACTCAGATTAGAGACATATTTATGCATCACTTTAAGGAAGTGCAGTATATAGTTTATTGAGTGAGTACTCTCTCATGATACTGAAAAAGTGAAAAGATAAGGATACTAAATGGCCACTCTAGTAAAATCTTTCCACATCAAAACAGGATATCTTTTTTTTGAGTATCTGTATCTCATTTTGACTTGTCTAGGACTTCACCTTCTAGTTTCCCTTAGCTGCATCTCTCTCCTCTCCTTGCATGTAGAACCCTGTCTTGCTGCAACATTGTGAACTCGCTGTCCCACCTGTAGATGGATCCAGACTTAACAACAATACATTCTGGATATATTCGTAACACCAAGGAAGCCATTCTCTCCTCAGGTACCCAGCTAGCTGAGAACTGAGGGCTGAGTGGCTACATTATTCATACATTTCATAGGCTGTGCTGTGTTTTAATTCTGTTTCCATTAAAACACCTCCCAAATATCCATCACCAAAAAAGGCCTTCTTTTTCTCTGCCTGAATAAAATGCTTAAGAATTTTTTATCACTGGAGGATTATTGAAGGAAATACAAGTTACTGCAGAATCTTGAGCAAGGTAAAGACCACTAAAATGGATGTAGTCAGAAAGTTTCTTCTGGTTATACTCATGTCTTGTCAAGTCACCCACCAGTCACTGGCACTTGGTAATTACATCTTGCCATTCTATCGCAAGTTTTTCACACACAGCACATCAATGCTCAGATTTTTTCACACACCTAAATCAGCACAGTACAAGCATCATTGGGCAAAGCTGTGTGGTGCACTTTTAAGTGTCTGCTTTGAAAGCCAAGCAACCGCAGCTTGGTCAGTCCCACTAATGGCGGCCCCTGAGAGGCACACCCAGAGGGCTTCTGGAGGGAAGCACTTCCATCCCTGATTCTCAGAAACAATAACCATTAAATTGCACAAACAGAATCTATTAAATTGCCTGCAATTTTGATTTATCCAGTCAAAGAATTTTTCTGATCTGATGCACTGCCCTCAAATTCCTTTGGGTTATCACACTTTTGCAATGTGTACTTTAAAAGCTAAGCAGTTCACCTCTTTGATAAAAGGTGCTAAAACATTCTCTGGTACAAATGTTAGACTTAAACCCCTTGCAGTTTACAACAGAATCCTTTTCCTTATTGAAACTGGCACAGGATTTTCCTTCACTCTAATTCTCCCCTATCATGCAAGTCCTGTATGCTAGTCTTCTGTGTGATTTAGCTATCATTCTGGATGTGTATTCAGTGCAGTCATGCTAATTCCTTCTGTGTCAAAAATAAGCGTGTGCTAAAACGATGTACAATCAGAAAACAAAGGACAATTTTTTTCTAGACAAACAATTGCAGTGAATTCAGTCACACGTCACAAATTTTGGGTTAAGTGTGTATTTAAAATACGTTGAAAATAGCTCAGTTACCTGCTGTTTGTGTCTCTCTGGCCTATTATGTTTTCTCATATAGTCCTTGAATAAAATGGATTTTTGTACAGGCTAACAGTCTGAGTAAACCTCTTTGTTATATTTGTAGCAACAAATAAGACCTACAACATTGCAAATTTTGTTTAAATCCTGACGTTGATATAGAGAAAAACATGTTTTGACTTAGCTGAGCATTCCAAATGCATAATATTTCATATTCAGAATAGTGCACAGAAGGTGCCTTTCCCTGCACTTTTAACTAAAACATGTTAAAAGATTGTTTGAATTGTACCAGTCTATAAATAGTTGTTTTGAGACAGGCACTTCATTCAAATGGCACATAAAATTAAATCAACTTACTAGCAACACTTAAAAATATTTTACTTGTCAGCTGTTTCAGAATGTTTTTTAGAGGACAGCAAACCAGAAAGCTGTGAAGCTGCATGCTGCATTTGTGGCATCCTTCCTGCACGAGTGAAACAAGTCATCCTTCTGTGCTGTGTTTTTATGGAGTCACACGGGAGATGAGGTGACATAACAGATCCAAAGAATTTGGCTGAAGACATGGTTTGCATTTCAATGAGTGACTTTCCACAAAGCACTGTGATGCTGACTGCAGTATGCAGCAGTTCACATTGGGAGCATAGGATATTGCTGTACTGCAAGTAACTTGTGGTTACCGCAATTAAAAATAGGTTATGCAAAATGAGGGCATTGTATTATTTATATCTGTGCATTTCATCTTGCAATGTAAAAGTAGGAACACAAACATCCTTACACTAAATCCTTTGTTTCTCGGAGATACTCATCAAGAGATACATTATTAGGTGTACAGGTTTGCTCTGTGTTCTTTAAAAAGGGCCACAAAAGTTCTGTTGCAGCATTTTATACCACGGACGTAAATAAGGTTGTACATGTGTAACAATAGGTGCTACATGTCTTAAATGTCTTGTTTGTTCTAGGAAAGCTAAACTTAATGCCTTGAATGCAAAGAGAGGTTTTGGTTTTTGCTAGAGTATTTTAAGGGCCCCTATGATCTCCGGGTTCCAGTGATTTAATATTTTCACATATTGTTTTTTTCCATTTGACTTCTCTCTCAGTAGAATATAGTCTCTATTTTCTATTCTATGTTCTTGGAGTCTGCTAGTGTCAATGCAAAAGCCAAGTCAGAGGTCAAAACCTTGTCTAGTCACTTCTCTCCATCCAAAATGGCACTGCAGACATGGCATTCAAAGAGAAGGCGCATAGCAAGATCTGGGGCAGATAACAGTCGCTGTTGAGACGGACGTGTGACATACATACATGAACAAAGTTCAGGAAGGCCAAACACACCCTTTATTATACAAGACATCTTTTATACAGTATTTCGCGCTCATGCTATGTCCCCATTGGTTTCTAAATTAACACCGCTCATTCTATTGGCTATGTGCTACCAACACCTATCTGAAAACAATTCTAAGTGAATAACAGCCTCCCTAGAGCAGGTGTGTTTTTCTCCATCTGTTTATAAGTCTTGCTTCTTGTTGATGCCAAACTTCTCACAGGTACATAACAATGTTGTCCTAGCCAATGTGTGAGAAGGTTTCTGGCCAGCACTGGGTTTCTCACAGGTATCTGACAATATTGTCCAGGTTGATGTCTGAGAAACTCTCTGACCCGCTGTCAGCTTCCATAGATAGCAACGTAACCTGCAAGAATCTGATTATTCCTGAGGGTTTTACCCCATTTGCAAACTCAGCTAGGGTAAGGATGCACCTGTGTTCTCAGATACCCACAAGGCAGTACAGAACACAAAGTGGTAGGGAAATGACTTTTTATTTCTCCAACAATCATTTGGCAATTTCATGAATTGAGGACCAAATTCATGTAACTTTCTATAACCTTGGGTATATAGGAATTGCAACACCAAGGTGGGGAAATTTTCAGAAGAGGCCTATACAGAGATAAGGATGTTTCAACTTGTCTCTCTTATTAGAAAGAGAGTCACATCATGTAGACTTATGGAAGACTAATGTTCTCTGCTGATCCAGGTGAGTTTCTGGGTTTGTTAAAACTCTTGTGGAACAAAGAAGACTAAGACTTGTGATCTTAACTTGCATTATAAATTAAACCTTAATACTCCTAAGGCACAGTCAAGATTAAAAGTGAGACTTTTACAGACTTCTCATAGTATAACAAGAGCCTACAATGATGAAATGCTAGATCATCAATCTTCTTCATTGTCTTAAATCATTCATTTTGCTGGTAAGCTGGCTTGAGAGAAAGGCCAGCACCTAGCAACAGTTTTTTAGCTGCTGCCACGGCCTAATTTTATTTCACAAAGAAAAGAATTGTAATAACATGCTCTTTTCTAGGCACTCAGAGGTAAACCTGAAAACTGCATTCAGATCTGTATGTAGGCTAAAACCTCATTTCCTTGGGAAAACCTAAATTAGACAGTACCAGATAAATATAGGATAGGGTCTGACAAAAGCATTGATCAGTGGTAACACCTAAGAACTGGTGCCGTGCAGTGATGTAGTACAAAAACATGTTACAGTGAAGTCACACTGCCCTAGAAGAGCACAGAACCAACTCTTATGAGTAACTTCAGGATTCTTTTAAAATGATGCAAAAATCAAATTCTAAATTAAATTACTAGTTTACACAGCCCAATAGTTCACAGACTCATAATAAAATTCCTGTCACCAAAAATACTAACCCATTTTTATTAAATGCTACAGGAATTGTTTACTTTACCTCTGGTCACAACAATATTAGTCGTGACATATAGCATACAAAGTGAATTTTTCTCTTTTTGAGTTGGGTAAAGTTGTTGCTTGTCAGATAGCTATGCAGATAGCTGTACTGCAGAAGTTGGTTGAGACACACAAACTGATTCTACTTTGGCAATAAGCTGGATTTACCGCCTGTTTTTCTTGAAAATTTAGGTACTCCAAACCTTTATTTAATAGTGAGTTGGGCTTAAAATTCAAAATACTTATTGAGGGGGTATGAATCAGGAACATAGCACTTTTTGTCTCTCTGTGGTCGCCTATTTATCAAACATTAGGCTGTAATGGTTTTTTTTCATTTCAAAGTTCTTGTTAGCAAACACTAGCAAACACTCCAAATCCTCCTACCTTAAATTATATTAGATAATATTACTTACCTATTTTAAAACATATTAATACAATAGAGTATTGGGTGACACATAGGAGCATGTTCTTAAATTCATATGCAATGCATTTCCTGATACACATTGATACTTTAGTAAATCTATTTATTTTCAACACCTCTAAGTATAACATATCTAGTAAAATGTCTAATGCACTTGATGTTGTACATATGGCTTCATAAGTTTTCTGCAGTCTAGTCAAGTAGAAGGCTTCTCTGTTGATCTGTGCTGGGAAACTGCAATGAATACAGAGGAATATTTTAGCACTGATTTTATTTAGTGAAATATAGCTTCATCTCATGTTGGCAGAAATCCATTTTGTAGATATTTATGTGGTAACCCATACGTGGAAATGAAAAACTGCAATAAAACTCTAAGCTGATTTGTATAACCTAACTAAATAGTTGATCTAATATCACATTCATATATGTTTGTGTTATGATCTGATTATTAGAGATGCCTTTACCTGAATTAAGATACAACTGAGACCATATGCCGAAGCTCATAGTAAGTATTTTAAACGTGTAATTTGTAAATGTGAGTGAGAGAGAAAGATAGAAAGAAATAGAAAAGAGAGCAGCTGGGGGTCAGGGGAGAGAAAGAATGAGACAAATAATCACTACGCCTGTGTATCCGGCAGTGTCCCATAGATCCTCTTCTTCTGGTCTTCTCTGTGGTGGGGGTCCCACCAAACACAGATTTCAATAAGTTAAAACATATTCATCTGTGTATTTCAATGAGTTAATACACATCAATCTGCGAGTTTTGTTATCTGTGGTACCTCCCCTGAGGGGGAGTTTTTACACTGTTTTGCAACAGACTCTGGATCTATTGCAGCACTGGATCATGTGCAGTCCTCTGGTGTGGGGCCTCAAGAACGGCTCTGAGTCACTTCAGGGCTCTCTGATGGCTTATGACACCTCCTAGGACAGGACAGATGCAAGTGTCTGTGTGAATGTGACCTTCCTGGGGGAGGGCTGGGCAGAGCTTTACAGCTGAGCCACCTCGTGTAAGGGAGGACTCTCGGCAGGGTCTCCTGCTTGTCTGGCTTGTGGCCTCCTCTGGTGGGGGTTCACCCCCCTGTACCAGAGGTTCACCATCACACACCCAAAAACTCTCCTCCTCCTCGATTTCGTGGGAAGAGTGTACAAACTTGGCCTCAGCAAATGGGTCTGTGCATTGTGGCATCCCCCTGCCCGACCCAGGCAGAGATGGTTTTCAGGACATCTGCTGGGTGTGGCTTTCTTGTGGATGCGTTCTTCTTCTTCAGCCCTGTTTACCTCTTTTTAGACCTGACATAATTGGACAACAGTGTCACATTTATCTTGTATTGTGTTCAGGAGGCATTTTCGAGGGGGCCTTTGGGGTTCCCAGAAGAACTCTTTCTTCTTTGCGCAGTTTGCTACAGTGGGAAAAGTGTTTTGGTGATTTTAACAACTTTTGAGCTAGTAACAATTTCAGACCCTTACAGTTTGATAAAAAAAGTAATTATTAGTATATTTGACAAGATATTAATGTTTATGTATGTATGCTTTCTTTCTATATCAAGAATCATAAAAACATTTTCAAAAGCATTCACTAATTTTCTTTAATGTAATGATAGTGACTAATAATGAACTGCCGGTGATACTTTTAAAAACTTACACTTTTGTTATGGTGCAAACTTGACCAAAGTATTAAAAGACAACATGAACACTGGTAGAGATTAATTTCTAGTTCTGAATTATTCATACTAGTATGATTAACTCTCAGATATTGCTCTAATATGGTCTGTTTTAAGTTTGTTCTTGCTATCAAGGTGATGACAGGTACTAGACTAATCTCTTGACCAATTTCTGAGCCTATTTTGAAGGTAAAGTAAAAAAGAAGAACATAATCAGCAGAAATACCTGATTGTGCTTCACTCCCTCTCTTTCTTCATACTCCTGCATATAAGGGAGTGGATGCTGGCTTATGAAGTCAAAAAGCTCAGAGGGTGGGTAAGGAGTTGTAATGGAATGGCAGATTGTTCAGTACTTTAGAAGCTCTTCTCAGGAACATAACTTCTGACAACCCATATTCTTATCCTTACTAACAGTGGATTTGCCTGCTGTTTTTTATTTTTCTCAGTATTCTTGTTCCTCTAAATCTGGCGACATCAGACATTTGGTTTGCAGCTGACTGTTTTTGTCTTTGTGAACCTTTACTCCATGCTATTTGTTCACCCACTCCTACTAAAAAAAATACAGTCTGACTGTAGCATGATGCATTTTTAATTAACTCAATGTAGCTCTATTTTACATGTGAACATGTAAAAGTCATGTATTTCTCTAGAGCTCACATCACAAAAGTCCAAATTTTTCTTTCTTCTTTGAGAGACACCCTTTCAGAGTAATTTGTATACAAATATACTGAAATTATTATCGTATTTGAAATTATTATTACTGTGATTAAATTGTGTGAATGCCTTGCACTAAACTTATGCGGAATTTAACACAAATATGAATGGGCAAGGTAAAAATTTAAGTTGGAACAAAAGAAAATATGTATCTCCCCTTATTTCAAGCATTAAAATGTCAAAGTTTTGATGAGGTTTGACATTTATTAAAGGCAGATAATGTTCTTATTCTGGAATATAAATTCATTTACACTTGGTAAAGAGAAACTCCCGAATGTTCATATGTACTCTGCAGTAGAAGGTAGAATATTTACAGGCATTGCAGACAAGAGACAATATCCATTTTAGCACAGGTCTTCTTTGCATTTCTAGACTTTCCAGATTCCTTAATAAGGAGGACAAGGTTCATAAATTACCTTTATCAAGAGGAACAAAACAGCTGCCTGTCAAGTTGCTCTATCTTGAATATTGGTGGGATCAATCTGTGAGTTTTGTTATCAGGTGCATGAGTATGGTAAAATAGTATGTTTACACAAGGAGGCAAACTAAAATTACACACAAATCCTCACTTCTTTCACTTTCCAGATTCTGAGCGTTTGAATTTGCAATACTTTGTTCTCTTTAACAGTGTTTTGTGTGTCATTTCCTGTTTCTTTTTTAAAAGGAAAGCTGAAAAAATGGTAGGAATTTTATGCAAATTTTATGCTCATATTAAAAGCCATCTGTTATCTGTAGATGCCTGCCGGCTGAGTTACCACCATAACTGAAGTCAGTGGTAGGTAATTCTCTACCACTTAAAAAGTGAGCCCTCAGATTTCACCAAAGGGACCTGGGATTCCACTCTTGTCCTGTCCCTACTCGTGTCCTCAACCTGTTTCTTTTCTATCTTATTCTGGTCCTTTTAACACATTGTTCCTTTTTGCACTACTTACCTCAATTCCTTTTTTTCAGTGTTCTACCACCCTCCTTGCCCTTGGGGACAGCCATGTAGCAAGTAACCCTCCTTCTCTTTCCTTGGCTCTTGTGAACATCATTTTGCTGTAGACCTGGCAGTGTTATGTTTATGGCTGGAGTAGATGGTCTTAAGGGTCTTCTCCAACCTCCGTGATTCTTTCCATATCAGCTCCCAGCATGGACCTTCTCCAGGATTCCAACTCCAGTTTGCAGCGTCAGTGATCTCTTATTGGCCAGCCACTAGTATTTCAACAGGAAAGGCATCTCAGCCTCTCTTCATTGACATATCGACATATCAACATATCAGTGCTTTATGGTGTAGTTTTCCCTGAGTAAAAGATTGTACTACAGCAGATAAAGTCCTATTTTAGCACAAAAAGGGTTGAGGTCTTTTCCCAGATTATATACAATTTAAAGAAGTCTTTAAGGAGGTATTTTGGGCAGACTTACTAAGCAAAGGTGGTGCAGGGTGGGGCATATTGTGGGTTATCTGGGCACTATCTTGCTTCAGTGGCACCATACAACCACATATTAGTTTCTGTTTAAGTGAGGCATTAGTGCCTTTTCTATCCATGCAGCTATTTAAAGCTAAGAGCACTGATGGATTTTAGCTGTACATTCATCTAGATATAGATGTATAATATTATGTATCTGTTAAGATAATTGTCTGTATTAATAATGACTGACCTAGGAGCAAGTTCAGGAGGTTTTGACTGGTTATGGCTTTATAAGGACAGTTGCCTTCCCAGAAACTTGTATGCAGCTTCAATAATGAAACACAAAGCAAACTATGGCAAAAGGTCATGTCAATGAATATTGACTTGTGATACAACCTGCCAGACTTTACTGACCAGAAGTTACTCTTCACAGAGTTGTATATCTCGGGCAAGTGAGTATGTATCTCAGTGCCCGGACCACATAAAGTTTGGTGCACTAAATCATACTTGGTCTCAGTAGGGCTGCTCATATGTCTCAAAGGACAAACTAAACCTGCTTTTCACTTCCAGGACTGTTTGTTTAGCAACATTTCCAAAACAGGCAACATTGAGAAAATCATTTGACACTTAGGAGTAAGTGATGGCTTCCCTCAGAAGCCTTTGAAACAAGGAAAGTGACTCAGAGTAAATGGGTATGTATAGGTGTGTAAACTTATCTATTACATAAATTTTAAATAATGGAAATATTTGTAGTTATCAAGATTATGAACCTTTAGATTTCATATACCAATGGTGTTTTACACAGTACTTTTAATCTTTAATTAACGTAAATGTACTCAGTATCAAATTAAAAAACACATTTAATTAATCATCATTAATCATCTGAACTGAATTTTGTCTTTTTTTTTTCTCATGCATATAATTTCTAGTCTCTCTTCCTATGCAACAGCGGCACATAAGAACTTATATTAACAGCAGCCCTAATGGTGAGGAAACAAAAATACAAGCTGAATAACTAAAATGAATAATACTTTTGCATAAAGCAGGGTAGTGCTAATTGTAATTATTGGGCCATTTCTTTACTACCTGATGAAGAGAGTGATTACTAGGCATTTGTGTAAATGCCTACTGATCATTAATGTTTTATCTTTTAGCTGCCACCAATACCCTTCCCAAAGTTCACTTTAAAATAATGAGTTCACATAATTCAGCATCACAAAGTGCAAATAACAAAAAGATCATATTTTTTCAAACAATACAAGTACTAAGGACTTTCAGGTCAATAATTGAGAAAAGATGTACAAATAATGAATTTTTTTTCTGTATATATACATTTGTGTGGATGTACATGCAGGGATGCTTTTTCATTAAAAAAAAAAAAGCCAACTACCTATTCCCTTAAAAAATTATTTTGTTCCAAAAAAGTACTGAGAATAAACACTTCACTCCTATTAATTGCAGATATGCTAGACAAAAATTAAATTTAATCTCACTATTGTATTTGCTTGTAGCACAGAACTAGAAGGGTTATATATTATATTTATTATATAAAACATAAGGTATAAATCATAAAGATTAAGTATATCTCCAGTCCTTGCGTTTAATTCCAGTGTAGTGGTGGAGGGCCATCCCCCCTGTGTTGCTGTCCTGTGGGGATGGGTACTGGCCAGTGTCTGCAGCAGGCTGGGAGCTCTGGCCTGCCCTGGGGTCCAGCCACCACACCCCCAGCACAGGGGATCCCCTCAGCCTCTGGCCGAGGCAAGTGGTACCTGGGACTTTTCTGTGTGGGAAATAGTCAGAGGTTGCTAGGCTTGAACTTCAGTTTATATTAATGGAAAAACATTTCTTTAAATGTCACCAAAGCTTGGAAACATAGATACTTTTAACACTGGTGTTAGCAAGCCTATAAGAAAATGTTTCGTTAGACCATCTTGGTCCATTTTGCGTTTCTTTCAATATCTGAAACTACAGATTCATTATACAATCAGTAAGCAGACTTGTCTCTGCTGAATTCCTTGGACTTTATATCAGAGGATGTTCAGTTAATATAGAGGGTCAGCTTTTCATTTTAGATGGTCATGCTACTTTCACTTCCTTCAGAGGGGCAGTGAGAGACTGGGAATCTCTTATTCATTAAAGTTCAAATATTGCCCATTCAGTACATTGTGCTATACTGAAGGGGCAGATAGCAAACAGGCAACTTGGACTACAGCTGCTTTTGCTTCTTTCTGGATCCCACTCCTTGTCCTGTACAGTGCCTCTGTTTCCACGCTGCCAGCTGTGCTTCACTCAGGTTGACTCAGAAGTGAACAGTTCACACACTGGCTCCTTCCTGGGGACAGGTCTTGGAGGGCACACAGAATGGTCAGTTTTGCAAGTGACAGTCACAATGAAAGGCAGAGCTAAGAAAGCCTGTTTACCTGCTGGGTTAGTGTCTTTCTCCTTGTGCATTCTTCCCTCTGCCATTGTCTAACTCTCTCCACATCCCCAAACAGCTTTATCCTCTTTCTCAGCCACAGAAGAGCAACGATGCTGTTGAGTCTACTAATTAGAGTAACTGCTATATATTTTAATTTAGTAGCAAATTTTTGGATCCTTGGTAGGTGATGACTGAACGACCTGTTACTAAATTCTGATAAGTAAAAGCAGTATAAGTCTTAAGAATGTTTATACCTTTAGACATGAATGGTTATTTCAGATGTACTGTGAGGTGATTTGAAAGCAATATTAAGTGCTTTAAAGCTTATTAGATTAATATGATAAATAGCTTTATTAACACAGAAAGTCAGGATTAAACAGTGAATTCCCTACCTGCACCAGTAAAACATGTAGGAAGAAGTCAGAATGATTAATTTTTCAAACACATATAAGTCTAGTTGCACAGTGCTGGATGTTGAAACACCTAAAAATTTTGGGTTTATGCTTTGTGTCAGATATTTTAACTATTGTGAAAACATTCTCAAAGTTTAGCCACAGAAAAGTAAGAACAAATGCTTAATACTTAGAATACGTGTTATTTCAGTTCGTGATCTAGAGTCATCAATTTGATGTTTAAGTTCCTCAAATAAAACTCGACTATATTTCAGACCACTAACTTCACCCTTTCAATTTCAATCCTCATTTCTTTCAAATTGCTATCTGTCCTATCTCCCTGGCTTACATAAAAATTGTCCTTGTTTTTAATTACTATGTCTGGAAAGGTCAGGTAAAAATTGTAGATATTTTCTGAGAATTGTGATTGTTTTACCCTGAGTGTGCTGAATACCTTCAAAGTTTGTACAAGCTAGTCAACTGGAACAAGAATTTATTAGTTTATATCAACTAGTGCTGGTGAGGCATCAACCCTAACTATACACAGTCTCATACAATGGATTGCCAGATATTGCAGTGGGTGAAGGAGAAATCATGGCTCGCTTTTACTCAGTGTGTATCTGTGCATGCTTGCCTGTGTACACAATTTTGTGTTCAAGCACTGTTGTAAGGATTTATAAATATTAAATATTACCATCTGAGCCTATACAAGTGATTATCAGCTCTTCACCTACCAATTCTATTAAAAATACTTGGCCACAGAAAAAATTTGCAAGAGAATAAACAGACTGTAGAAGATTTAAACTTGACAAAATATGTCGAGGTACAAACATTAGACTTAATTTTGGTTTCCTGGAAACTCTAACTTTGTAACTGGTTTGAATACGAATGGTTTGAACCATAACACTGGTTTCTTTCCAATGCACAGAGGTGATATTCTGCTGAAGCAAGGTGCCCTTCAAGTGACTAAGATTCATTTCTACTTCTTCCCTGTGATCATATTCACCAAAACTTCTGTACTGCCTATGTGTACTTACACAATTTGCAGGGGATTTACAGCTGTGCTGTTAAACTAAACCAGGTTCTAGTTCATGACCTTGCCAGCACCAGCCTTTTCATCACAGAGAACGCCAAAGATTTTCATGTCAGAAGAACATCTACACAGCCGAATTTTTTACAGATGAGGCACTCCTATTTGCAACTCACAGCTCAGCAGGGTCAAGGTTAAGGGAACATACATGTTCTTCAGTTTTCCTTTCTTTCTTTGTTTTCAGATCTTGAACTGTGCTTAAATCTGTATTTATGAAGGAAGATAGAACTCTCCAGTCTTAATTACAGTTTCCCAGTAAGTTGTCAGGTCCTAAAATAGCAGTTTGAAAATCAAACTGGTGACAGTGAGAATTAAAGTTAAATAATATAATAGCAAATAACTTTATACAACCTGGATTATTTGTTTTGATATACAATGACATAAAAATTATAATTTTGTATTTTCAGAATTCTCTCAGGATGCTGAAAAAATCCACGATATTTTTGTGGTTTTTCTATGCTCTGGGGTGCAGTTTAATTGTTATAGAGATATATAGTACTTTTCCTACTAATAAAAAATTTAGAGTTAGCTGAAGATAAGGGTTAGTTTTAGAGGGCCTTTTTGTTACAAAAAGGAAGAATATAAAAGGAAGTAATACAAGAATACAAAATGAAGTAATTGTGCACTAGGCCTCGTGTTCCCCACTATTCTCTGTAATACTGAGCAGCTTCTGTCTAGTTTCAATTTAGTAATTACTACTGATTATTTTCATACAGATTTACTAATACTGAGTTACCTAATAGTTCATCTAACACCAGGTTTTTGAATTCTAATACACTGAAAAAGTATGTAAATGGCCACACTTCTGCAGGATCAAACACATTTTCTCTCGAATTTTAAGCCAGCTAAAAAGTATAGCTTTATTTAATTGAAACTTCTATTAAAGTGACTCTGAAGTATAATTTCTCTTCTCACTTCAGAAGTGCTTACCATTCATAATGTGCAATCCTGTGTCTCTGTTATGACATATTTTGTCTAAATAAATGGCTGGCTACAGAACTTATTTGAAGCTGGTTCCCATAGAAACAATTGAGGGGTACTCATGGTTTTACCACAAAAGTATTTTATTTTTGTTTAAGAGAAAAAATCAGCTCTGCTGATTGCCGACTGCATCTGGACAGATGTCAGTGCTACTCTCTGGTCCGTCCTCCAGTGTGTCCCCCCGTGACACTGCATCAACAGACCACCCTGGCAGTGTTCCACCTCCCAAGGTTTAACAAAAGCATTGTAGGAAGGGCTCAGTAGGACTTGGCTGTTGAATAATCTTCATGCTGAGGCCCTGCAAATGGAGCCTTGTCACCTGATTAGAACGGGCATCTCAAGTTAAAAGGAGTGTACATGTTTTGAAACAGAGAAATGAACCAAGCAGGGGCTTGGTCGCTGCCATGCCCTGGTATTAAGACCAGCCCTCCAGCTCATCTCCTGGGCCTCGGGTTGGCTGCTTGCAGCACAGGCAAACCTGCAGCTCTCCTGCACACCAGCAGCTTGACTCACAACCAGGCAGTAGTGTCGGGCTTCTTCAGGCCGCATTGTTGTGCTCCAGAACATTCACCAGGCTTCTGCTGGAAGTAGGTGTGAGAGCAAGGAGGCCATCTTCTGCTTCTGCACAGAGCTGAAGGGAAGCCAGGGCAACCTGAAGGGTACCACCAGACCAAGGCTCCGGCTGTTCAGGTCTTCCATAACTTCTCTCTCTTTTCCTTCCACTTCCTCATCAGTTTAATCAATTAAAAGTATAAATAAATTCCTTTGTCACCTGATGTGGTGGGACATTCCCCTCTGCCACAGAAGAGCTTATCTGTTCTATCAGCTGGGGTGATAGCTCAGGGCATCTTCCCCTCACTTGACTCTGCTAATTGGTGAAATAACCCAGGCCAGACAGCTGTCCAGTAGTAAGTTATCTCCAGCACCAGGAAGGTGGCATTCCCATCTGGCAATAAACATCTGGCCTTGAGAACAAGATTGAAGAATGATAAGCTTTGAATTTCTGACTGACAGATACTTCACCTTACAAATTATAACAGCTACACAAAACTCACAAGCAGAAGTCTTCTGCACATTCCCTGGAAATGTGTAGGGCTTTTTCCTAAAGCTGGGACACAAACTTCATGGTTACTCTTCTGGAGGTTGAGTGACAAGACAGTGTGTACCTTCATCAATTCAGTGGTAAGTTACATTGACTCCTAATCTATACTATTTCTTTGCTAGTTATAATATAGGTACCTCTATGTTGTGCACTGTTTTATGTAAATCTACAAGTAGTTCTTCGTTTTACCTGTGAAGTAAGTAAATATGTCTATTTACTAGTTTTCTGTCTATTCAATAAATCTCACTTTATAATAGACATGATTTGGCATTTTTAAGAGCTTGTAAATCAGGGAGATTTAGGTGCAGGTCACCTGAATTTAAGCTGGTGCCAAAAATCTGAACCTGAGGCAGGGGTTTTCTAATGCTTTCACTCGATCCATAACACCTGAAAAAGCTGGACTTAGTGGTTTTGGACTCAAATAACGTATTTTATCTCAAAATTTCTCAGTATTAAACTTCAGTGTTAAATGCAATTTTTAATACATTGTTGTAAAGAGGCAAAATATCTCATTTTGTCAGTCTAAACTGCCTTACTGATTTGGGCGAAGGGTTCAGTTCTTGAGTGTCTGTGCAACAAATGTATTTCCTCTCTTCACTTCTGTCTTTTAAAACCTCTAGATATGGTAATTTGTGTAACTTTTACTTCCTTATCACAAAGACCTGCATAATTCCTGTGCCTGTCAAGAACATTTTCTCTGCCAGTTATTTGAAACTCTTCTAGGAAGGGGCAGATTAATTCAAGAATTATCACTTGAAAGATAGATATATTTTTATGGTAGTCAGTAAAGATTAATTCTTAAAACAAAATGCACCAGACTATTAATATCTCATCTATATGATTAGAGGAAAAAATTAGGAAAATAGGAATATAATCCAGTAACTTATCTAATTTTTCTATTGTCTGTTGCACATGCAAAGTTGTTTCAAAATTTTACCTAAATTGCTAAAGTATGACATAGATTCTGCTATAGTTGCTACTGCAGAGGGAAGTTCTGGTTTGAAAGAACCTTCTGAAGAACCAATAGCTTCACTGCCGGTTGAGTGGCTGTGCCTAGGTAATGCCTTGAGTAAGTAGCATTCAAGTAGCACAGGGCAGTTTTAACAAATATTTTAGCTTCTTACAGATGGAACTCTCTGATCTACACTTCAGTTTTTTTATTCTCACATAATTCTGCACAATGAAATTTTAGAGTTTTTTCTGAAAAAAATTCTGAATTCACAGCTAGAGTATTCTCTCCTCCCCAGCATGTTTGATGTACATTCTAAGGATAGTAATTCTTAGTCTGTTTGGATTAATTAACATATGACCCCAAAGTTTTCACTTTGTGTATAACTCGTTCTGAGCTCAAATGCATTTTCTTCATTTGTCCCACTATTGATCTTGGTATCTGTAAGTGTCAGAGCACAGGTTATCTTCTCTGAGGTAGCAGAAAACTCTTAAAACAGGAAAGGCACAAATTTAATGCCTACTGTGAACTGATTCTGCAGGGCTGGATCTACAAACCTTACTCCAAGTGGTGTCTCAGCAGCACGAAGTTGACACCTGCAGACACGAGGTGCAGGTCTTTTCATTCCCAGTAAGGCTTCCTCAAATCCTGCTCTATAGAACTACTCAAGTAAAGTGAGATGCCCTGTGTCTACAAGAGAGCTGAAGAAATCAAGTTTTCCAAGATTATAAACTGTTCAATAAAGAAACAGTCAGTGTTTGTGTTCTAGTGTTCATAATGCCATATGCAGACATCCATTTTCATCACTGATGAAAACCATCAAGGAAGAACACAACCTGCTATGGTGGGCTAGGAATTGCACTGTACGGTTGTGGATTTACATCTAAAAAGTGGTTTTGCCCTTCTAGGTGCCTGTTCAAATGCTCTGTTCAAGAGAGGGATTTGGTACTGCCCCTGTTGAAACTACATCAAAACCTCATTTGGCATAAACTGCTTCAGATTAAACAAATTTGATTTGGAGTCACTAAATAAATTTGAAAAGGCATATGTATTAATAGGAACAAGAGATTCTGAATGTGATGCAACAAGTCTTCCTGTGGACACAAGGAAAGAGAAGCAGGAAAGTGTTCCAGCACTCCCACTCAGTGAAGTGGCTCCCAACAGAGTGTTGCACCAAGCAGCGGCCTCCATTTAGCTTCTGAGATGTGAAGGGGCTCTGCTCATCACCTAGCATGAAACTTTCATTCTGAGGTGTCTGCCTTTTTCTGAGCTGTATGGTACTTGCATTTCATAGGCTGAGAGGCAGGTTTTGTGTTTGAGATTGAAGAAGTAGTCCTATCAAGCAACTCCTTAACTTCCAGAGAGTGGCCATAAAGAGATTTGCATATGTCATTCCATACAAGATCTAATGAATATGCATATACTGAAAGTACATTTACCTCTATTGCAGACAGACAACTCTAACTGTGTTTCCAAATGACCGGAATTCATGCAGACATGGCTGATGCAGGGCAGAACTCATGTTAATAGGTTCTACTTCTTGTAAAAGGATTACATCAGCACTGAACAAGCCAGACTCCAACGGGTTCTCAGAAGACTGAACCATGCTTAGCATTTACCTTAACTGTGACTTGAGTAAAAGCAGTCCGATATTTTTTCCCACTTCTGAATGTTTATTTTTTATCCATATAAAATGCTGTTATCTATACCCATGTGTCTATTTTAAAATGCTTTCTTATGCAATAATACAAGGAAACAAATTTAAAAGACAAAAGTAGGAGCTTTATTGTGAAGATATTTTTGTGTAGAGGATAAGAAAAGGAACATATTGCATAGAAAGTGTCTTTGAGGGCCCTGCATGGCCATTCTGAAAAATTTGGGACAGTTGCAGGAAGAAATTGTGTTCTTAAAACTGACAAGGCTATTTGAGACATCATCTTATCTGCATTGGCAGTGAGTTCTGCAAGCAATGCAGTCAACTTGCTTCTTACAAAGTAAAATTTCACAGCATGCTGGCACAAAAGCAATAAACTTTTCTGTGCAAATTTTAGTCTCCACTACATCAATCTGATATTTCAAATCAACAGAATTATTTTCTTGACAAATGTTTAGTGGACAAACTGAGAATAGAAGGAGGCAGAGGAACATTTAAGTCCTATTAGCTCATTTGTAAACCAGGTGTGAGCTTGGAAAAATCAGTGGTTATCCTGGTAATCCTTTTACATAGTATAATTCTATTAACTTTAGAGAATAGGAACCCGTTTTACAGCAGTCATTTTCAGGATGCTTTACAGTTTCAAGTGCAGCCCAAGGTAACAACTGACTTCAGCTAATGTCTGTACCAGTGCAAGGAGCCATCCTGGACAGGCGTATAGTAGGACATAGTGTGTTCAGGGTTATACAAGCTGTTAGCAGTGGACTTCCCTTTATCACAGCTGAAAATGCAGGGTTTCCTCACACATACATTGTAGAGCCTTTCTGCTTGAACTGTCCCTGGAATAAAAACGTTTTGTATCTACAAGCAGAAAGATGATACTTTAATATTAATTACTATTCCATAAAGTTTACTTCTAAAGCACAACAGGATTATTTGCATCTTTATGTACCTAGTAAAATAAGTTTACAAAGTAAATATGTGGGACTCTCTGTGCAAAGGAAGCATGCAGCTCAGAAGAAGAATTCTGAGTGGTGTGGTATACCAGCATTTTAAAAGATGAATTATTGTTTCTGTATAAGCTTTCTAACAGCACTCTGACAGTCTGTTTTGTATCCCAGTAAAATCTGTGTATGATTGAGTTCTTCTAAAAATACCACTGTGTCCTAGAAGGCATTGAAAACCTAAATGTAGTAAGAAATTTTGTCTACTTCAAAGAGTTTACATACTGTATTGGAAAAATAAAGTGGGTTTTTGACTCCACTGACTTTTGCAGAGAACTGGAAGTATAATTTCTAACCTACCTAAATAGCTTAAAAATAATTTATTTGGGAAGGTGCATTTCATTACATGGTGTCGTTCTATTTTGATGTTGGATGATATGTTCAAAGGGACAAACTTGAGAAATCAAAAGGGATCTGACAGCAAGATATTCTCTTTGAAGAAATCTTAACTTTGCAACCTGGTCCAAAGTACTGACATTCATCATTCTCCTCATGCTGCAGTTCCAACCACTCTTATATATTCTGTCTCCTACGGAGGAAAAATTGTGGGGTTTTCTTTCACTCTATGGGATTTGTGTTCTTGGAGCTTAAATTTGGGCTGTCCTGTCAGACCATTACACGATAAGGAGAGATGCAAAACAGTTGTTTGAGAGCATTAGCAATCATTTTAATAGTTATAATTGAATTATCGTTAAGTTATAAGAATTTCCAAAATGTCATATCTGTTTGATTTAGGATGAAAGATAATACATTAAAAAAAAAGATAATTGGCATGAAATGCATGCAGGACTCTTGTTTCATAACTCTAGATAAGTGATTTCTCAGGATTCAAAACATGCTTTATTTTATTATTATTTTTATTTTCAGAGCTTTAAATACAGAGCAAGAGAGGAATTGAATCTGTGACTATGTTCCTTAAGTTAACTGTAGAAGAACATTTCCATCTTCGTACCTCTGCCCAGCTGTTTTAGAAGTCCCTGACAGAAATTTTTTTTGGTAAAAATCCAAGTCATTGAGATTTTAATGTAAAAAAATATATTGCCTTTGACATAAACATTGCCTTGCTGAGTAAAAAAATTAGATGCTGTATATGGGGCAAACTGATTGTTGCACATGGACAAATTGATACAGACAGCCTGTATAAAACACAAAAAGAAAATTTTTCATCTGGAAAGGAGTAGTAGGATCTACATTATTTGTTGGTAATGCTGGTTTCTCATCCTGATACTACTTACTCTTTTTATGTCTGTTCCTCTGTGGGTTGCTCCTGAGGCTCTAAAGCTAAATGCCGCCTGTAACTTGTAAATGGAAATAAATTGACCATCTGACATATATGCTTTTTTCATCTAGTGCTTAAGATTTTTAGTCTTAAAAGTTAACTGAAAGCCAAAAATTATAACCTTAGCTGTCAGGTTAAATTTTGAAAACCTGTATGTTCTCTCTGTCGTTGAAAGGCATTCTTTTTCCTATCAAGAAAATCCAGTAAAATGAATGCAAACACACAATCATATTTGAGAAATATTGGTTTAATTTCAAAATTACAAAATATTGAAAGATTTCTTGATAAATTGGAAGTCATCAATATTAACTTTGTGATATTATTACTGTACTGTAGCATTTCACAAGCTATCTTTTATCTTTAAATTTAGATTACAATTTGTCAAGTAACTCTTTCACGTTGATTTTTAGTACAGTTCTACTGTTGATATATTACTCTGCTGCATGACACCCCTCTTTTTGTGTCATTGGACCCAGTTCTGTGTCACTTAACAATTCCTTGGGAAATATGATTTCACATTCCATGATAATCACATTTTGTTTGCTTAATCAACCATAAGTTTTTGAGTGTCCAGAGCAGAAACCCTTGCTTCAGTTCATTATTTTTATATCTTCTCTCAGAGAATTGAGATGCAACAAGAAAAAAATCTCTTCTCTTGATTTTCATCATACTTTTCCCATCAATGCTTACTAGCGGACACCATTAAAATGCGGTTAGAAATTTAATTCTGTGTTTTGCTATTGTACTTTCCACCTCCTTGCTGAGTTCAGCTCCTTGTGTTACTGCACCCTGAACCTCGCTGTGGAACCCTCGTATCCTGAGAACTCCTATTTTGGCTTTTACCTACCATCAGTGCCCCATCCTGGTTCTTTCTGTTGCTCAGAAAACACTTGTACAATATGCCACTAAAACAAAAGGACTTTTAAGGTATTTAACTTGATTTTTTTGCTATTTCCAGTGTGCAGCCTTCTCATATCAATCTACTTGGTAGCACTCTGGCTGGAGTTTGACTTCAACTCTCCTTTGAATAGTCCAGTCAAAGCTGTTTTGGTCTTGGAGAGGTGCTGTGGTAAAAGAATATATGGTAAGAGGAGGACTGGCTGACCATTCATAGAACCATAGAATACAAAGGTTGATTAATTAGGATTTGAAGGGACCTTAAAGAGCATCTAGTTCCAACCCCTCCACCATGCACAGGGATGCCACTTGTTAGACCAGATCTCTCATGGTCCCACCCAGCCTGTCCTTAAACAATTCCAGGGATGGGACATCCACAACCTCTCAGACTATCTTGTTCAAGTGCTTCACCACTCTCTGAGCAAAGAATTTCTTCACAATACTTAATCTAAACCTTCCTTTTTTCGGTTTAAAACCATTGCCCCTTGT
>WEKY01057923.1:0-36847 GCA_013390045.1 Picathartes gymnocephalus
TGTCCTTATCTCAACCCATGAGTGTTTACATTTTTTCTGATCCTCTTCGAAATCCCACCTGGGGGTGTGAAGTGGGGAATGAGCGAGTGGCCACAAGGTTGTCAGCTGGGGATGACACAAATAGAAAACTCCCAATGTGCTTTCACCAACTCCTGTATGGACAAATCTCTTCTGACATACTATGGCAAGAATTACCCCATTATAACTCAACATTTTCAATAAGGCCCCATTTATACTGTGAAGTATCCAGACAGTTATCAAAAATAATAATGAAATTACAAAGCACTTTGGAAATGTTTATTCCCTTTGACATTTTGCCTTTCAGACTCCTCAGTTCTCAAGATCAGCAACTGTCTTTGTATTTTGAATACCGTCCAGGACATTTTGGTAGCATCCAAAATCTAATAATCATAACAGCAATAAAAGCAGTAACACATTTCAGATGCTGTCCTTAGAGACTTCATGTTTCAGAGGGTTCAGCCAATTAATGGAAAAATCAATGTTGCCAGTAATTGCTTTTAGAGTCAGTCGGTTCAACTTGTTTGAATATAATGGTTATATTTCCACCCACTGGGTAAACAACCATGATGGAAAGCTCATTTGCATGGTTTTTAGAACACACCAGCACAAACTGAAGTGATCTGCATGATTTGCAAGACCTACAACATGATGTTTTTGTCAGTGCATGTGCCAACATTGAAAAAAACCCTTCTCTTGCAACTCAGTATGGGAGCAGGGTATTAGGAAAAAAAACAACTAATGGAACCATGTATTTTTAGTTTTAACGCATTTAGAGCTTCTTCTACCACTTAGTCAACAAAATTAGCAATCAGTAGAAATCCTAAAGTGAGATGGATATTTTAGTTACTGTCGGTAACATATTTCAGAGGTCTGTAACAAATAGCAGCACCAAATGAATAAATAATGTTCAAAGCCTAACAGCCAGCTTTTATAACAGTGTGAAAATATGTAAATGTTACATTGCTTTACTCTTCAAACTGGCTCTCCTTTCATTCCTCAGAGACTCTTCTGTCAGAATAACAAGCTAAAAACAAAATATGAATGACAAGTGCACATAGTGAGCTGATTGAGAACACAGAGTCAAACAGTAACCATATTAATCTCATCACTCGAAGAGGCTGTGTGAATTCCAGGCAGAAATATTGATTTTGATCTAGTCTACTGCAGTGTAGATTGCTAATTGAAGTTCAAAATCTATGCGGAGAGCTTTCCTCAAAAATGGCAATTTTCAGTACTTTTCTTAGTTCAATTAGGACACCTAGAATTTTATACTTAAAACCCATTAACACTGTCAAAAGCCTCTGCTATCTCTATACATTCTTGACAAACATCTGATTTGTGAACTTCTAGTATATAAATAATCATAGCCTAAAGATACTAGGAAAACTATAAATGTTATCAGTGACTTCACTCTTGATCTGGATTTTTTCAGCAAACCGAGCATGTGGTGGGCAGGTTTGCTGAAAAAATCCCCTCTGTTCTGCTCTTGTGAAGCACCACCTGGAGCACTGCATCCAGCTCCGGGGTCCTCAGCACAGGAACGACATGGAGCTGTTGGAGCGAGTCCAAAGGAGGGCCAACAAAGTGATTAGTGGGCAGGAGCACCAACCCTATGAGAAAATACTGCAGCCTTTCAGTTCTTGAAGGTGGCCTATAAGACAAAGTAGACCTTTAGGAGGATCTCTTGCCATAGGACAAGGAGTAATGGTTTTAAACTAATAGAGGGTAGACTCAAGCTAGATATACAGAAGGAGTATTTTACAATGAGGATGGTAAAGCACTGGAACAGGTAATCCTGAGGTGGCAGATGCCCCGTCCCTGGAAACATTAAAGTCAGATTGGGCAGGGCTCTCCCTCAACAGCATCTTCTATGGCCTACTGGGGGAGACTGCAGGGCTCAGAGGCTCAGAGAGTCAGAGGTTTACCACAGAAAGTCTTTTCCTATGTATTTAGGATGCCTACTGTTGAACAGGAGGTGAAGCAGCCAAACCACAGGTAAGATTAGCCACAAATGAATGATGTTGTAAAGGTTTTATCAGAAAAAAACCCCAATATTATTTGTCCAAAAAGGTCAAGAATCATTATTTTATATCTAGCTATGAAAAACTCTCAAGCTGCTAAATTAAACTGAAACATTTCATTTAGAAGTTTCACTGTGAAAGGTTAGGGGAACAGTTGCTTAAACTCCAATTAGTGCTGTATCCCGTGATTTTCACACACTAATTCACAAAGGCCCATTTTAATTAAAGGAAAAACGCCAGGTCACTTTTGTTGGCATCATTAGGTGGAAAAAACCTCCATGACACCCAACAAACCAACAGCAAAAAAAAACCAAAACAACCCAGCAGGCACAAGCAGCTGTTTACCACTCTCTAACGCTGTAAATAACAATTACATTAAATCGAAGTTCAGGAACAAGGTCCAAAGTTTGAACTAGTGTTACTCTTCACCGACTCTGAAAGTTTCTGAGATTGCAATAGCAAGAGCATTAAGCATTTCCCCTCAAAAGAGTAAGCTCACACAAAAGCAAAGGATATAATAAAACTGATGACAGTATCTCCTTGGCTGCTATTACAGAAGGACTGACCAAGGGTAGTTATTGGCCCAAATTGTCCATTATGTTGGTTAAAAAACAAGACTGGAAAACTTTCAGCCTTCCCTGGTAAAATTGATGTCATGTTCTGAGAAGGAAAAGGACTGTCTGGCCTCTGAAGGAGAAAGGAAAGGTTAAGCTATCCAAATGGTCCATCTTTCATCCCCAAAACAATTGTGCTGACAGTAAACCATGAGTCTGCCACCATGTGGAGACCCACAGGTAGCAAGAAGTGTCACTTCTTGCAGAGACTTAACAAAGAAATTAATACCACTGGCTTGCTATTAGCCTGTAAATGCAAACCCATCCTGGTCTCTCAGTAGCTTCCAGCCAATCTGCCTCTTTTTGTGCTGGATATCCATCGAGAGACACCTTCTAATTACAAAACTCCAAGAAAGTCCATCAAGTATCTTTTATCTACACTACTTGTACTGGCAGAACAGATGGGAGAGGCTGTTTGGGGAACCATGTGCTTCTCTCAAACTGCTGCCCAGCTAAACATGCAAAATGTCAGACTGCACACAGAGAAAATCCCTTTGCTAAGTGTAGACAAACACAGTTACACAGAGGGTTTGAGGGCAGGTCAATCCTCTCAAATCAGTGTATGGTTTGATATGTGCTGCTACTGAGCTCTAAGGTTTCAGAATCCAGTCACTTCAGGTATATATTTTCTCTGTAGCAAAAACCACCATCTGAACACTGATTTCTGTTATGACATCACTTCAGAGAAGCACACCCAGGCACACAAACCATTACAACAAGATGGGAAGCGGCACAGGGTTAATTTTTGCGAGGAGCTTTCATTCTGCCCAAGAGAAAATGAAGTTGAACAGTGAGCTTTCACTATGATTCTACTGTTCTGAACCACTGTATGACATGTGTAGAGGAAGAGACCTTTCATAGTATCCTCCTGAAAAATTAAAAGAGAAGGCAGTCCCCACAACCTGGTACATCAGTCCCAAACATTTGAGCACAGTACTTAAATGAATAAACATAATGTGGAAAAATATTTTACTTAGTTTACGTAAGGATAAGCTCAGACAGGAAGTAGATAAATAAGCTGGCCAAAAAAGAAATTTCTTGGATTTCTCCTTATGGATACTTACACTTGGCCAGCAAATCCAGCCAGAAACCTCCCCAGAGAGATAAGGTAAACCAGATGTATTGCACCATCTTTCTTCTGGCTTTCCTTATTTCTCATTTTCCCCCATTCTATTTGCAGAATTATGCCCACGTGGACAACTTCACTCTTGCAACAGTATTTCCTGCATCACTTGGCATCTAAACAATTTTGATGCTTTGCAAAATCTTCTGATAAACACAAAGATGCTGCACTTCTTTGGGAACAGGGAGTGCACAGCTGGGACCACGTCTTTTGTTTGAATGTAAAGCAATTGCTGTACCTCATGCCTTCTATAGGCAAAGCATGGTCATGGCAGCAGTGGTCACAAAGCTGTTTGTCATGGTTAATTTTTACACTGATCTGTTTGGTTTTTTTTTCTTAAATTGCTTTCTATTTAATTATGAACAGGAATCTTGAGTGTATTCCAGCAAGACATGAAATAATAATGCATAAAGAGTTCCTTTATTCAACACCAAGACATTTATCAAATGCAAAGTGTTCATCAGATGGTTTGCACCCAATTTTATTAGATTCTATTTTTGACAACAGGTGAAAAAAAATCTGCATCACCATGTAAATGGCAGCACAGTAACCCATTTCTGAAGTATTCACCACAAAGCAAAATATTTTAGCTACAGTATCAGACTCCTCCAGCTTCACACAAGACCCAAGCAACTTACAACTATTTTACACTGCTAATGTGGAAGTGTTTCAAGTTTTATGTTTCTTTCTGAAAGACAAATTTGATTTCTTCTTGCAAATTACATTAAAAAAAAAACAAAAAACCACCCAAAAACAATGTGGTTGACAAAGTAAGATACACAGTATGTATCACCTTAGGTTCTCTTTTGCACACTGCTACAGGCAGACTTCCTCATTTGAATTCTATTGGAAATAAAGATGTCTGGCCTGTGTACACAAATTAGCCAATGTTTATAGACCAGCCACCAGATAAGGTAACTGTGACTATCTTATAGTCACTCTAACTGCACATCGTATTGGTAGAAAGCTTCCCCATCCTGCTTCTTTTATTTCAGCAAAAGTCTTGTTGCCCTGACAAGCCTGGGGGAGTTGTAAGGCACCACACACTCCATAGGTATATAACTGATTTTTGTAACTTTGCTAGGACATCTGTGGGTAAGCCCAAAAATGCATTATAAACATGTTTCACCACCATATGATACTTTTAACAGGAACAATTTATAGTTGTAAGCTGGAGAATGGATAAGCCCATAGAATTTAATTAAATGAGTAGCCCTAATTTTTCAATGTATGTCCCTTTTTCATCTAAATAAAACATTTTTTTTAAAACGAACAGCAAACAATTATATATATAGAAAATATGTACTGCTACTAAGCCTTTTGAAAGTATTCTCAAATGTAACCTGCAAATACATGTTTTTAAGAGATGCTGATAGGGGTTTTGGAAAATGCCCCATGGATCATTCTAAAATTTAGAATAATTTCCAATATAATGTCATGATAAAATGGGTCAAAAAACGTATTGAAGCAAGACATAAGAATAGTGCAGTTCATCTAGACTGCAACCACTTATAAATAATTTTAATAAATATGCAAAGACTACATTCTGCCATATAAAACAGCTACTCAGTTGTAAACCTACAATACATGTTTAGGCTGTAGTATGTATGTATCTAGAATTACATCATTAATGATGATCCTTATAAATAGAGTAATTTGGATTCTGCAATATCTACATTTTGCATCAGTTCATCTCATGATTCATTTTGATAATCTCAGTATTTTACCTATGAATATTATTTTTACAAATTTATTATTAACACAGTTTTTTTAAAATTTCATGTCAACAGAATTCTGCACTTCAGTGCCCATTGTGTTCTAAATCTATCCTTCTCCTGGAAGAGAATGAATTGGAACTGAGTTCATGGATGCATGTACTGGACAATAGGTAATTTCAGCACTAAACCAAATATATACAGCAAAGTGGGAGAATATTTATGGACAGATGAGTGTGTAGAGATACATACACCATGAATATGTAAACCTTTTAGAAGTCTACGTCAATTATTCTATCAGAAACGCGGGAGGTGTTTCACCTTATCTTAATCCAGACTCCCTACTTTTCCAATACATATACTCTAGTGCTCATGTATATATTTCCATGCCAAGGTACAAATGATCAAGTGAAAGCAGCCTTTCTGATTCCCAGCTCCATTGTCTGTGAAACATATGGAGAGGAAGATTTCATGTGAAATACGTCCTAGTACTATCTAATATCGCAAATCAATCCTTTACAGGGAAACAAGAATTGCTAATGTTCACCCTTGATATGAGGTCTCATTTTCTTCCACATGAATGCTAATACCTTCTTCAGTGAGGAAATAATGAAAGCGACTCACACTACTTACTTTGTGAACACAGATAAACCTCACTCTAGTAAACCAAGTTTCAGAGTATTAAAACTAAACATTAAGCTTAATGAAGCAATGAAATGAAGTTGATGGATAATTGTATAGATTAGCAGACACAGGAGTTGCCAAGCAAAAGGAATATGAAGTTTGAATTACCATTCTTAACACCGTAAGCCACAGAATACCTGGCATTTATATGCTCACAAGCAAATATTACTGAAAAAAATAATGATCAAGTAGTGCAATACTTAAAAAGAAACAACCATCGGTACAGCCATAAGCCAATGGGAATCCAAACACGACACCAATGTGTTAAAGGCCATTGTTTATCTTTGCAAACTGAAGTGTCAAAATATTTATGATTGCTCAAGTCACTGCCACTAGTCTTAATAAGACACATCTGCGGGTTTCAGGTTGGTTGACAAGAACCTTTACCTGCAAACTCTCCTACATAAAACAATGTAGGATGTACAGACTATTGCAGTGCTCAAATACATATTTGCCACATACAAAGCTATGAATCTGTGCAGGGAATCACTTGGAACTGATACGCCATTAGCAGCCATTTTGATCACAGGCACACCTGAATCTCTAGGGCAATCTAGTTGGTAATATCTCATCCTGTGAACAGGTCTGTACTTAAGAGGAAAGAGGAAAAATCAACTTATCTGGAAGAGATGAAAATCTCATTATAGCATGCATCTACAGAATAGTCTCAAAACTGAAGCAAAAAGTAAAAAAAAAAAAAAAAAAATAAAAAGAGAAAAAAAATCTCAANAAAAAAAAAAAAAAAAAGATAAAAAAAAAAAAAAAATTAAAACCTACATTGTGAAATGCCAGACTGAATTTCCAAGAATTTCACTTGCAGAAAGAAACTATTATGTTTCAATTCCCACACTGAAACTGCAAATTAAAGTCAATCAACAAACAAAGAAAAAGGAGTCAATATTAATTATTTAAAAAAAAAAAAAAAGGCAAAATGGCTTGGTGAAGAAATTTGTAGGCAATATAGCATAATTTGATGTACCAGTGTGTAAAACTGTTTTTGAACCACCTCTCCTAGTTATAGCAGAAGTATCACACCAGAGGCCATCTCAGATCCATCAGGTCAGGTACAGCAAGTATCCAAATACACCAAAGAGAACTCACTCTCAATAGCTTTCAATAAAAATGCAAGAGACTACCTCATGAAAATGAAAACATCATCTGTCCCTCAAGTTCTCCATAACAGTGATTAGAGCAGCTCTTGACTCTTTCCATCAGTCCCATGGAAGGGCCTGTGGGATCTTGGACCTAAACTTTGCTTGACCTCTGTGTGCTGAAGAGTAGATCTTTATGCCTCTGTCCTTTCTATGGCAGTCAAGAAAACTATGGTGAAGTTGTGGAATACAAAGCCCTGGGTAGGTAGATTTCACACTGGGAATGAAGTGAACCAAATTCCCAGTGAAGGGAACAAACAGAACTCTGTGCTCCAATGCTGGTCTGCCATTGACTGGCTGATTTCTTATCAGCCATCTGAATTGCCAATTCTCCACTGCAAAATCCACGTACACTTCTGTGTACCGGTACGGTTTTTCTGAGGTTATGGCCCTAAGCTGAGGACAGCTTGTTTTGAGATCTTTGAAAAGTTACTAAAGCTACCCATGAGATCTGTGACAGACATGGAACTGGGATCCTATCTTACATCTTGTCAGTTTCTGGATACCTCTCCAGTTTACAAAAGGACTTGAAACTCAAATGCCCACTTCACCATTCATCCAGTGGATGCTTCCCAATTTACTCTGGGAGTACTCTGAAACACATATGTCTTTCAAGTATATCTCCTTAGCCACTGTCCAAATCACAGCCTTTAATCCACAGAATTTAATAGTTCTTTTAACTGTAGTTTTATATATATTCTACCACAAGGCTGTTCTAAACACAGACCATAAACCCCAGTCTGCCTTAAAATCAAGACTAGAGAAGATTAGTCCTTTCTCTTCTGAATGAAAATACTACTGAGTAGTAGCCATGTAAAAAGGACACAGAGAGATGGTTATTTCGACATGTTAATGACAAATACAACTTAGAAATTCCACGTCTCATTATAGATTTGTCCCAAGAACACAAAGAAGAGAAAAATCTACTCTTCAAGAAAGATTCACACAGAGAAAACTGTAAGTAGGCCAGTAAAGAAAGCTAAAGAAAATGTGCAGCTGCAGTCAGATGTTAGCATTGACTACTGGATGTTACTAGTATGTTTTAAAATCACCACACCTTTAAAGCTGTATCTAGAAAAGAAATAAGAGAACTGTGTCTAGTTCCCTTACACCTTACATACACACCTAAGTGAACAACCCACAGCAACCATTTTCAGCTGTAACTCACTTGAACTGGAATCAGACCAGGGAGACAAACATTAAAGGCTACAAGACAACAGCATTTCACCATTTCTGTAGGCCACTCATCCCACAGGCAGCCTTATTTTCAGTCACACTTAGGAGCACAAACACAGAAAAACACAATGCTGAAGTTAAATATGTTTCTCCTGGAAAAGCATGCATTGAGTGGAATAGGGAACAGTAGGGTTTCTTTTGTATTGTTCACAGGTCTGCATCACTTGGTAGTCATCCAGAAACATCCTTTCTGGTTATTAACACAGAATAAATTCAATCTCCCTTCAGTTATTTTTTTATTACACAAAACGTATGAAAGCTACCTACAGGAATTCCATTAATGAGACTTGCATATTTTCAGCATCACCAGATTCATGTGAAACACAGGCTGTCGGAACTTTCTCCCTCCCCTATTTTGTGAGCACAAGACAAATCCAGACTTCTGGTTAGCTTACTGATGCTGGGGCGGGGGGCGGGGGGGCTTAACTTTTCGTTCTTAAAAGCATTTGTGTTCACTTCATAGGAGGTTTGCTTCATTTGGTGCATGAAGCAGACTCAGGTTCTCCTCCCCATGCCTTTGGACACATGGCTGAGGGGCTGATGTAACCAGCCCCTGGAACTTAAACCTGCTTCAGCTTGGCCACCTCTGCTGCGGCTGCAGCGCTGCTCTCTGGGCTAGGGCTGGCTGTCAGGCACTGAGTTCCAGGAGGTAATTCACACTAAAACTGCCAAAATAAGTTTCCTGCTCTATGAGCCCCTGAACACCCTTGCTTCGTGGTCACATGAGAGCCAGCACCAGCTGGGGCACACAGGAGCCTGGCATCAGCAACACTGGTGCCCAAGGGCCCAGCCTTCCCCTCTGGGCCTCAAGAGCATGGCTTAGTTATTTGATGAACTGTCTCGGTCCCTGAGGTGCTCAGTCGACTACAGGGACAACCTAAAGTGACTCTGTTCTCGTGAGTGCTTGACTTACATATATATATATATATATATGCATGTATGTATGTATGTATATATTAAAAAAAGAGGGAAGAAAAATCCTGCACTAAAGGTAGCAATTGTGTCATGGTCATGAGTATTTAAATCAAAATGCAAGCAGAACATCTGACCCTAGCAGTAAATGCAATACACAAGTGTCAAAAGCATGTAGTCTTGAATGATCTTTTACATGCCACTTTGTTCACCCTATTAAGATGCTAGTTGTTTCTTTGATTTATCTGATAATAAATTTTTTATGACTAGTGAGTCTCATAAAAATTGCTCTGGTGCTGACTACTTTGATTAATAAGACCAAAGAATCAAAAGTGTCAGAAATTCATGGGCAAGAGTAAATTACTGCCAAACATACATTAAATATTCCATAAAATATAGACCAAAAAAAGGTTGATTTGGTAATTTTATCTTGCATCAATTTGCTTGATATAATTTATATTCGGGATCATCACTGTCATTCCTTGCACACCTTTTAAGTCAACAATAGTGCAAATCTGAATTTTGGAGAAATGAACAGGAGAACAAACATCCCAATACGCAAAACTCACATTTGGAATTTAGCTTGGAAATTATATCCAGTTGAAAGGTGACTAAAACCCATGTTCTAAGAGCTGCAGCTTTTAAAAGCAAAATCCCTTTGACATTAAGAATCAAAACTGACACACATATATTCATGCCTAAATCCTATTCTTCTAAAATGGTGATCTTTCTTCTTTGTAGGTAGCAGGTTCTTGCAACGGATCTTTGAAGAGTTCTGGATCCTGCTCTCTTACCTTGGATGACTCCCAAAACATTTAATGTGCAGAAAGCAGCACAAAATGAGACACTGAAGCAGGTCAGAAGTAGCAATCTAGGTACACATGTGAATACAGATCAAGCATATCCTCTTCCTTCCAAGGGGAACCACACTTACAGCACAGGGTATAGGATTTGCTCCATTTACTTCTGCATATATTTACCATCCTGTGACAGCAATTTGGTGCAAGATGTATCTCTGTAGGATTGAAAACCCACCTGATCAAAAATTTCTATAGATAACCAAAAGGATTTAGGGAATCACTGCTCCACATTCAGTGAAACAAATGCTGCTATTTACATTCAGCACCAGAGACAGCTTCTTAAAAGCTGGGCGAAAACTACGAAAAGGGCTAATATTCCTGCATTTATTATTGCTTTTGTGAAGCTGGAGCAAGTGAAATGGCCAGTATACTATATAATTCTATTTACTGTTTATGCTCCTGCGCACTTCACTTTAGACTACAATTTCTTTTTCCAACCAAGTGTAATAAAGAAGAAAAATTACAGGGTGTTTTTTCCCTGGCATATTTGATACTTACTTTCAGTATATCAGATCTTTAGGGTTCAATAATTAAAGTGGTTGGGTACAGAATAGAAACAAAAAAAAGCCATTGCAGAGCTGTAGTCAAAAGGTGTTGACTATACAGGACCTAAATTCAACTATCCCCAGCTTTAACAGTAGGGGATTTCTTGCTTGGTCAGAGAAAAGCATTGAAATGCAGGACTGAGAAATCCTGTGTCATTTACAGCAGAAGTTCTTGCTTTTCAGCTTATACTTTTCAAGAAAAAGTTAATTTTAATGACAAGAATTTAAAATGAAATCTGATCATAACCATTTTCAACACTGTGTTTTAGGTGTAAGGGGCTGTAAAAGTGCATATAAATGGGATGACAGTGATACCCACTAAAATAAAATCATGGCTTTTAAGAAATTTATCAGAGCTTGCATTGCAAGCGGCTCCAGCAAATTATACCACAATAATTCCAACCTCAGCCTTCCACTGGATAAGCAGTTGATAAAGGCAATCATAAAATTAGGGATGCCTCTCCACCTAACTGATAGCCCCCACCAGAAGGGTAAAAAATTTGCTAAAGATCAGAAAAAACCCTGAAATACTGTGAAAATAAGGAAGAAACTGTAGTTCAATAAAAACCAGCATGCAATAAAACAGATATTACTGGATAGAGAATAGAAATTGCAGACAGATCTGCTTGATTATAAAAGCACCACTTTTTAATTTATCTCTCAAATAAAACCAGCAAATGTGTGCAGTAACTCTTCTTGTTTGGTTATACAGAAGTAATCTGAAGAAGAAAGCAAGAAAGCAATTCAACTGCATTTTGAAGATTACAAAGGGTTAAGAAACTGACCACTATTTACTGTTAGCTGCAGCACTTTACCAGAAAACCCTTATTATGTGGAAAACTGATGTTTTCCCCATTAGTCCTCAACTGGTATTGTTCTGTCTGCCATTTCCAATCTATTCTTCTTTCTCTTGCTGTCCTGATGATTTTCTTTAAAATGCTCTATTCCTTTTGTTACCTACTATAAAGTCCAAATTCTGCTCCCTGCAATATCCTCCTCTCCAACAGAGAGAAAAAACTCCATCCCAAACAAGATTAGGCGAGTTACCCTCAGAAAGTATCAGCTGAATTCCTGAATTGCATGTATTTTGGACACACTGCCTTTGGTTAGCAACAATACCCCCCAGAAACGCTGAGAAAACCCCTTGAATCCATTTGAGATGATGGACTCAACATGCCCACAGCAGTCAGAGCAGCAGAACACACTACTGGATACAAGGCTCTGCAGCTGTGGCAGTTCTGGTAAAGTCTAAAATCAAGCAATAGATCATCACCTTTGGATACTACACATAATGTCTTAAAATCCATCATGGATCATACCATAACCTTCACACTGAGATGTTGCTCTAAAACACATTTTCCCAGAAAGTATCCTGAGGCAATCGGATGACAATAAGAGAAAAATGAGTATGTTATTTTCCCTGGAAGCTTGCCCTAGTAAGTTGTACCTTGCTTTCCTTTCCTTATCTGCTTGACTTCTGCTCTCAAAGAATCGAGACGTCTACATTTAAACATTCTTAATATCCCTTTAAAACTACTGACACCAGAATGAATTCAGCATCAGCCCCAGCTGATGTCAGATTAGTGAATATGGGAATCAGAACTTACCACATCAGCTGGGGCTGATATTGAATTCAGTAAAACCTTTCAGATGCAACACTGAACTGTGAGCTGACAGTACACTTTGGTTATGTCTCTTAAAATGTTTTCAGTGCTGACTGCATTCTGGAAAGATGCATTCACTTGTTTTTATCTTCTCCTGTAATCTTAACCACACTATGTGGTATATCTTCCATATCTTATTCACAGATATGTAGTTCTTCTTTGAGGTGCTTTAAAATACACTGTGTGCAGGCACAGTTCATTAAATGAACCAGGACAGCCCATACCTTCACTGTTATCTCTCACCAACTTCCAGGTCATCATAAACAACTGTGTTTTTGCAAATACCTGAGGAGAACATTTAATGACTCCAGGTCAGACCTCTGTGGAGCTCACCAGAAACATTCTCTTTGGTAGCTGTCTCCCAAGAGCTATCAGGGAGTTGTTAATTCTTCTTAGTATTTTGTTGAAATTATGCAGTGCTCATTTTCTAATGACAATGTTGTATAACTGGACAAGCTAAATGCTTCACAAAATTCTGTGGTTAAAGAGTTGCCTTGACCAACCAAATTTATAGTATTTATAATATTTCTTTAGGAAAAAGTTGTCAAAATCATAGTCATGTTTTAAAGTGTATGAATTACATTCATATTACAGTCACATTCTTTTTATTATCACTTGTATAATCCCATGTCTCTTTCTCACTATTTAGCCCAAAATTAGTTTCAGAGTAAACAAGCTCATAATAACCCAATCTGGTCTATTCACCTTCCTTGATGCTGGAAAGATACTAGCTCTTATGCCACTTTTTGGGTATTTCACTGACACAGCAATTTAATTAAGATGTCACTTTGGTGAGTCCAGACTCTTGTCAATCAAGTCTTCGAAACCTTCTGGGTGCATGCCCAGAGGCTTGGATGTTTAAAACCATTTCTCACAACAAAATGCTGGTCAGGCTTCTACTTGAGGGACTGAGAAATAACTCATCTTTCCTAAATTATCACCCAGCTTGCACTGAACAGAAGCAGAACAGGACTTTCCTTCCCTTGTCATTACTAATCATCTATCATAAAAGAGCCCATTTAGTTTCCAAGATTTACCATAAGCAGTCTCTCCAATGGCTAAGAGTCTAACAAGATAGATTCCACTTTGGATTGGCCCTCTTTCCGACTGTAGAAACTTGTTTCAGTCTATCGTTTTTCCTGCCCAAGGTGCCACTTGCCTGCAGCTGCACATCTCATTCTTTACTTGCCTGCTTAAGACCCCAGGGTGCTAGGGGGTCTAAGAACCTGTTCTCTAGGCCAGGTCCTCCATCATGTTGCTTACCAGTTTCTTTTGCACACCCCTACTTGTTACCCATTTTGAATTTTACCATAATTACCACTGATTTTTAACTCAGCTATGGATCTTGCCTTGCCCTACAGTTCGACACAACTTTGTATTGTTTCCCTACTCAAACCTTGTTCCCTATCACTGTTTCCATAGCTTTGGCTTCAAGTCCTCAGTTTCTGCATTTAACAACTCACTTCATTCCAATTTCACTTCTAACATAGCTCCAGACATCTGCCCCAGCGACATAAACCCTGGGTTATCATCCTTGACATGGTAAATGGATTACTGCATAATATTCTAAACTTTATATAAAGTTCATATCAAAGGGAATGGCAGTATCAGTAGTTACACCAATATTTATATGTGCATTATCTATATCTGTCAGATATCAGTGATAGTTCTGGTTTTATTACATATCCATCTTAACAATATATAAACAAAAATATACAGACATAGTGTTTTTATTGTTTATCTTTTGACATGGGTTCCAGTTAGTGCTTCTTTAGGGAAGAGTTACAGATTTGCATGTAAATGTTGTCTAAAGATGTCAGGACTCTGAGTCATCTATTTTCTCTGTTGGAAATAATGTACTAATATATTTATCAATTTTTAAAATACAGCCAATAAATACAACATTTGGTTGGAATACAAATCAGCATTTTCATATAAAATATACAGTACCATGTCTTCAGTACAACAGAACCAAACGTAAATGACATTTTTATATTTCCCCACATTGGGTTGATTTTTATTGGTAAATTTAAAATTTTTTTACAGGTACGTGATCAAAATGTGTGAATCAGGACTATTACCACTTGTTTACTTCTCAGCTATAATGGATCCTGCTTCCTGCTATCCTTTGAAAGAAGCTTAATTTGTCATAAGTTCATCTTCACAGGCCATGTGGCATCTCAGAGACTCCTACCTGAGGTAGATCACTGAGGTCATCTTTCTTTCACTACCTTTACCCAGCCTTTGAAACCATGCTAAAATAAATGAGGTCACAGCTGCTACTGGCACAGATGTTACATCTATGTCAGGGGTCAAATGGTAAAGATGCCAGGCTAAAAAGTCACTGAAATATTTAAGTGAGCTCCAGCAATGGAATGTTGGATACATAACACCACCTTGTTTCTTGTACAGGCCCAGGACAAACACACAGTGAAATAGTAAGGGAAGAGAAGTACTCACTAATGGTGCATGCTATGAGTGTATGAACATGAGCAATCCCTCTAGGAACAGTGAGAATATTGGTTCTAGAAGTACTTGTAGAGCTGCATCTAAGAGAAAACTAATGCATGAAGCCTTCTATTCCATTGTCCTGGTTTTGTCTGGGGTATAGTTAATTTTCTCCCTAGTATCTGGTACAGTGCAGTGTTCTGGATTCAGGATGAGAACAATGTTGATAACACACAGATGTTTTGGTTGTTGCTGAGTAGTGCTTGCACTGAGCCAAGGACTTTTCAGTGTCTCATGCTCTGAAAGTGAGGAGCTGCACAAGAAACTGGGGAAGGGGAGGAACACTGCTGGGACAGCTGACCAAATTGGCCAAAGGATATTCCACACTGCAGAACAACATGCCCAGATAGAAAATGGGAGGAGTTGGTCAAGAGGGATAGATTGCTGCTTGGGGATGGGCTCGGCCTTGGTCAGTGGGTAGTGAGCAATCAGATTGTGCAACACCTGCTAGGGTTTATTGTTCTCTTTTTTTCATTACTATTATTATTATTATTATATTTTAATATCAGTAGTATTATCGTATGTACCTTGCTTCAGTTATTGAATTGCTCTCATCTCAATTCAAGGTTTTTCTTTCGCTGATTCCCCTCTCCATCCCATGGGGTGTAGGGGAAGGAGTGAACAGCTGTGTGCTTCTAAATTGCCGTCTGGGGTTAAACCACTACATTCACAAACTACCAAAGAATACTAGAGACAAATGCAAAGAAAAATAAAGAAGGTAAATGGCATTTATTATGATCTGTCTTTCTTAGCAAGGTAGGGTAGACCCACACTATCCAAGTTCTTTAAATCTTCACTGACCTCTGCAGATCATACAAACAGCTGAAGTGCCTGACTGAGCTCCGTTGAATTGGAAACATCTATAGATGTTTCAAGCAGCTGGTCTGTGTTCTTCTATATGATCTTTATTTCCCTCAGGAAGTACAGAATACTAACCATTTGAAATTACACCTGAAATCAACTGTGCCCAGCTCTTTCTGGTACTGTAACAAGATTAGACAATGACTGGATAATTTAATTTTACTTAGCGACAGCTGAAGAAAAGCATTCTCTCTAGGTATCCCTACAGTCTAAGTGCAAAAAGAAACGTTAGGAAGATTTTCATAACCCCAAATGGTTCTTTCCTAATGATATATAATTTATATAATAACAATTCTCAGGTTATGAAAAATTTTCAGTAATTATAAACTACTGCACAAAACTAGCATACATGTTTATTTAAACAGGTTATTAAATGGAGGAATATGCATAATTATTCTTCTTCATATTAACATAAAACAGCTTTGCCTCCTTCAGTTTAGTGTCAGTGGCATTGTGCAGTTATCTTAATATATATGGGGGTGTTATCTGAATTTTTCACTCAAAAATCTGGAGATGTGAATGCAAGGTCTGCCTACATCACAGACACACTGTCCTCTGCCACAAGTAATCATGTCATGTACTCCTGCCCAACTGATCAGTGCTCACTGAAACAAGACTTTGGCCTTCATTTCTTCTGTTGGAAGACTATACCAGAAGTTTATTTATTACCTTGCTGCCTTAATAATTAGAGATCCTCCTTCAAATATACACCTGACCAGCTTATTTATATTTGTTCCTATGTCCATTTTTTATGCCTTAAATGAAGGTTCTTCCTTCCCCTCTCCCTTCCAATGAAAGCCATGACCTCTGTTATCAGACTTGACTTTGCTAAATAAGTCAACTACCTTTCAAATTTCCTCTCCTTTCTTTGTTCATTTCACTATCTTATTATATACTTCTACACTTTGCCTGTTCCTGTCTGAATTCATCTTTCATAAACATAGTGACCACAACTGCGAAATATTTCCTCTCCTGTACTGAAAAATTTCCACACTTTTAGCGAAATTCTGGGGATTGCACTTATCTTTCTCTTCCCCTCACTCCAGCATATCACATCGGTGGCTTACCTGTATGTAATACACCCAAGCCTTCTTCTTTGTTTGCTAATTTTTACTGTGTGGTATGCTGATTCTTTTCTATGCTGCTAGCTTTGTACAATCAGCAAACGTAATTTAAATACTCCTGCTCTTTGTGCTAACAAAAAAAATCGGATTCTTGGAGGTTCTAGACTGTGCTGCACAAGTAACACCATTTTGGGACTCTCTCTCTTCCTATCCTTTCAACCTGCTGAAATCTCCATATCAACTGCTGCCAGTCCTCACTTTCCCTACATGCTTCCCAAGAACCAACACACAGATTTTTCACTTGTTTGACCTCTCTTCCACTCCTTAATAGGGGGTTTTACTGATTATCATATTTATATCAGCATCAATCCATGCAGCTGTATTACTCAAGTTAACTTAAACAGGCTTAACAACTGTGGAATAAGATCACCAGTTATTTCAAGATACTTTTCGTATTCTAGTGCCTACTCTGAGTATCTTGCCAGTCTCCTTGAGTTGTTAAATCCTGAAATACTCTTCATTAATGTAACCCAGAAGAGGAATCGGTTCCTTCGTGACCTGTGTGTTGCCCTACAAGCAGCTACTGCATAATAGTGGGGTTCAGTACAACAACTCATTCCAAAGAAGCTGGGGAGATTGTCTTTACACAGAGGACTGAATCAAGAGTGGATTTTTCCACACTGTCACTGCCAATGAAATAGGGTTTTCAATTACAATGTTTAGCACAGAGCAGCTCGCCCAGGGAAACCTATGTTCCAACGCTGCCAAGCGATATATGCTCAGCATTGCATTTGTCAAACCATTTCCTCTGCTAAGAGTTCATGCATCAGTCTTGAAAATGGCTTGCTCTTCTACTACCTTTCCTGACCGAAATGTGAAAAGTGCAACTTACTTCCTTTCACAAAACATCTTGTTGAGCCTCTTGACTCCAAATTGACTGCATTGTGGGGAAAACCTGCTTTCTAGAGACTTAAAAATGGTGTGACTGTTCTATAGTAATTCTGCCTCACTGGAATACTGAGGTCAAACAGGGAAACAATAATCATTAGATAAAGTGTTAAAAGGGGATTGTTGAGTTTAAGGGCAGTTTAAAAATGCACTCAGGACCCAGCAATTCCTTTTGTTTCAGGTGGGATTACACCATCAGCTGTTGATGTCTGCAATAGACTCTGATTTTGATTTTACCACAGCACTGTTCTTTCCGTTACAGAAACAAACATGCAAAGAACAAGTTCCACATAAAGATGGATCAAGAGGACATGAATAATTCCAGAAATGTACCCAAAGAGCAGCTTTCTGGACTATGCTGTAAATGCCAGCAACCAAACTCACCTACTGGTACCAACTGCAAACCTCAGTTTTATCTCATCTTAATCAGATCACTAATTATCTTACATAAATCCTAAGGAATGTCATAGAACTTTGTTCTTCATAGGAGCTTAATTCATTGTTTTCTTTCAAACATTTATGTCTGTCTGCACTTATCTAAGTACATTGTGACCACTAAATCACACAATACATCATCTCTTTGTCAGTATCCTAGACAGAGAAGATCCTCTGAGAATATGCTTACAACATAAAGGTCACTCTGAAAGTTGGCTGAAAGCATGAATAAAAAAATAAAACATTTAGTTAAGCCCTTTGAGGAGACAAGGTTGCCATTATCCTTCACTGTTTAAGCAAGTTCTTCAACTGCTTTTCAACACTACCGTGACATCAGATGGAGAGTTTAATGGCAGCTCCTGAGTATATATACAATCAAAGCCAAAATTCAGCTTAACTAAAGTTTCAGGAAGTTACACAGCAGTGAGACATTAAGAATCATTATACACTTGGCAAACTGACCTATTTCCAAACGATGCTGTCACAAGATGATATGTGCAGTGGGTGTATTTTAGCCAACAAAAGCTAGCAGAGTGCCAAGAGCTGCTGAATTTCCTGCTAAGAATTAAGAGCCCCTCCGCACACATTTTCCACTACAATATATGGCCCATCTTTTTGTCAGCACAAGTCTTCCTTGAAAAATTAGGGTTGAAAAAAATCACCAGGCACCATTTCTCATGAAAGGTAAGGAAATTAAAGGAAATGAAAGAAGCTACAAAGTAGGAAGAGCTGATCCGAAGGTCTTACTGGTTAACATCCTTCTGAAGTAAAGTGCAATTCCACTTTTATACTTGGTGGGTGCGTGAGTACCATGTAAAACAGGAATGTGGAAATGTAAAAGTATGCAAGACAAATGACATTTTATCTTTAGACATAATCATCCCTCATGGGTGTCATCCCTACTTATCAATTAATCACTAGAGCATGAATATCCCAAGACAAGGCTAAAAATGGGATGTAATTTTTCACTAAATATGCTTGAAACAGCCAGTACATTTCACAAAGGAAAGAAGAGGTTTGTGATCTATTTGGTAGCTGCTTGCCAAGTGCAACCTCACAGAATCTGAATGGAGATCCCTGACTCTGACTGCAGTGATGGCTTGTGCCAGTCATCAGCAGAAACCTCAAGGTTTATTTACATGACTGCAAGGGAGTGCATTGCCAGGACTTACTGAGTTACTGCCTTCTAGTTAAGTTAACAGTAAATGAGCAAACATACATTCTAGCCATTGCAATCACAAAATAAAATGTATTAGCATAACCCCCCTAGTGAATATGTAACTTGATGAGCCCCTGAAACTTGGCAACTGTATGAGCCTATCTTCACTGTCGTAGCTGGTCTAGCAATATGGAACTTGTAAACAAAGAAAAGTCAGTATTTCCAATCAGCTAGCAAAAGCAATGGCCACAGGGCAACAAATTTGTCTCTCGATTTCAAAATTTATCTGCCATACAGATGCATAGTTGTGGTTTATGAGAGTCTACATCTTCCAAGTACCTGAGAGCAAACCTACTGGTCTGAGGGTCAGCTGCTGATGTGTGTTCTACCTTCCCAGTGTTGCATGTGAGGTTAGCTAAGCAGCATCCTATCCAATCATTCACTTAACTGTACTGCTTTGCCTTACAGGGAAAGTTAAGATGTCTGGATCTATCAAATGTTGAAAAAATTTTTTTTTTTTTTTTTGGCAGAATGAGCAATAAAACACACAAAAACTCAAGAACTTGACTTTCTTTATTTAGATACTCATAGGGAAAAATACTAAATTCACATAGCAACCTTCCTTAATAGAAAAAAAGACACACTACCTGTTCAGAGACTCTGAAAGAAACAGGCAGTTGAAGAAGCTGTATAGTCATTAGCAGGAAAAGATCAAAATCTCACCACGAAAAAGGTTTTAATTTCTTCTGAGTGTACAACTTACCAGCTTTTGTGCAGAATAATGCTACTAGACCTGCTACCTAGACCATAACACTGCTTTTGAATTTTAACTCCTAAAACCAAATGCAAACAGAGGAACGTCTTTAGGATGTGGCATCCCAGTAATACTCAATCACATATTTAGAGGAAACTGGAAATAAAAAGAATAATCTTTTTTCAGTAGGAAAATCCATGAACTCTCTTTTTAGCAGGGGAAACAAGGAAAATGTAGACTCAAAAAAGTTACTACTGGTTTTCTAACAAATTATACTGATACTTTTAATTAATGATTTACATATAAAATGGTCATATGATGAAAATCTAAAATTGACACCTAATTATTAGCATCGCCATGCATTTGGTTTTCATCACTAAACTTCAAAAATTATGACACATTAATGTAATAAGCTTCTAAGATCAAAGTTGAAACCATGAACAAGTCAAAGAAAGATTATTTGATTTTGATTTTTCTCCCTATTAATGACCAGAGTCTGACTCTGCTTACACCATTAACTATACAGGTTTCAATTATTTACTGTGGAGAGAATCAAAACTGGCCCATTAGCCAATAAGACACTGCTACACCTAGCAAAGAGTAAGACAACAAACATAATAACTAACTCAGAACAGCTAACTCAGAACAAAGAACAGCTGAGGTAATTGATGAATTACAAAACCTTCTTGTCAATTTTGATTACACAAGGACAGCTGACCGAGCAGTTTAATATACCCAGAGTTACACATTTTAATTTTTTTTTTAATTATAGATACATAATAAAATCTTCTCCCCACCGCCTTCCCCACAAACCGAATATGGGTCAAATTCTCAAAACTGCACTTCAGTCCTTAAAATTCTGCTGTCTTCATGATGCCCAGAGTGGTCCCTGTGAGAAGTGCATGAGGGTCCCTAACCTACACTACTCAACAAACAGAAATATGAAATTGACAATATAAAACAAAATTACAAAACATTATCAAGAAATTGAGACGTAGGTACACAATGAACAGTGGGGAAGGGATGGTCCAAGGAGATAGGCAGCTGCTTCCCTACACCATGTCTGTAGTACAGAGTACTACTGCAAGAAGGGTGTTGCAGCCTACTGAAATCTATGAATAAATCTGTCTTGAGAACACGAATTACAGCATAAATATCAGCACCCTTCTGAGACATGCAATTCTTGCAACCACTCTCCTATCTGTGATTCTTTTCATTTAAAATTCTGTAAATGAAGAACAACAGCCTACAAAAGCCATTGTTGGGTCATCTAGTTTCATACAGAAATTTACATCTCAGTTACTTAATTGGAATCCCGCAACTGTCACTTGTGAATACCCTTCTCTGGCAATTTTGTTCAGACAGCAACCATATAAAAGATTGTCAGAAATGCTTCTGAATTATTAAAATATAGTTTTTAAATAAAGGCAAAATGCAAAAACTAACTTTCGAATCCAGAGGTTGTACTGTTGTGGTACTACGTACTGCTCCTAGTGAGACAGCACCAAGATTGTTGCTCGACATTGAAAAATAACTTCCCATCTAAAGAATAACACAGAGATTTTTACTTAAAACGTATATTACAATTTAGTGAATGATTAAAGACATTATTTCCCAAACCAAAGGTCAGCATTTGTACATGGTATCTTGCATTAGAATGGAGAAGCCCAGCACGCACATTTACACTGTTGAAGAAAGCACTTGTACTTGTATTTGAATTACTAAGGTTGTAGACTTCTAAAAATTAGTCCAGATCAAACCAGGTTTGAAGTCTGGATATCTCTCAAAACATAATAATCTGCATTCAAAAACATTAAAAAATATCTATTTCCACCTTTTATGCTGTACCAAACGTACTTAAAACTAGTACTTCTCAAAAGGCTTGTAATGCTTGTTCTTTTACGTATCTCATTTTACATAACAGCTCTTAGAAATAAACAAAAAAATGCAGCACAGTTTCAAACAGTCTTTGTGCTTTCCTAACCTGACTACATGACAGTTACCTTCTTCTTGGCAGAATTCCTTAATATAAATGTACAGGCTTGCATATTTGTCCTGAATACCAAGTTACTGCACATGTTATGAAAGATGTATGTAGCTGGTAACACTTTGCCCAACACACTACAGAGAAAAAAAAAAAAACAAACCAACAACAACACAGCTACAGTATATCATGTAGTACTTACTATTTATATGTTTCTGACCGAATGTATTCAAAAACATGAGATACTCCCAGCTGGAACTGATCAGCAATAGGGGTAACCCAAGGATTGTTCTCTGCTTTGAAGACTTGTTTTTGACCAGTCAAATCCAAATTACCTGAAGGAGATTAAACAAAACAGCATATGAAAAATATCTGAAACGTGAAAAATTTGAAAGAAATACCTTGCTGTGAACATAAAACTTTTTATTCATTGTAGAGAGTACAACCATAATAGAAGCAAGTATTTCAGTCTTAGCGAAGAGGAATAGAAGGACATAGTAGTTCCCACCATGACGGATGCAGTTCCACTCTATTTGTTTCAGTGCTACCACACACTGCAAAGCAGGGTTGAACTCTGTCCACTTATTTATTACACTAGTTTTAAGTGTGACTTGCTAATGCACCTGTTCACTATCTCCACTACAATCAGGAATGAAAGGAGAATGATTCTCTGGTAGAAGTCTGCTCTGCTGTAGCTTGGCATTGCAAAGCTTTCCTCAATCCCTGCGCTAGGGGCTTTTTGTATTCCCAGCGCCCAGCATGTCGTCTGCACCAAGATCCTGCTCTGATCTGTGGTTAGAGTGACATACACTGACAAAAGCAGACAAACAGTGCCATTCTTGTTACATGGCAGTTTTACCTATTCTGTTGACAGACGATGTAAGAGATCTATCATGGGCTTCCGTGGGGTTTTTTTGTTCATTTCGTAAAAGTTTACCACCCAACCCCAAAACAGCACATGTTCCACTGAAACTCCTCATGACTATGGATGCAAAGGGCTTAATTCCAGGACCGTCTTGCCATAGAAATATTTTCTTGTGTTCTTTAAACTAAGCAATCTGTGGCATATTTTCAATTTATTTTTTTTGTGAGTTTTACAATGAAGACAGGCCTACCCTTCCCCCATAAATCAGCAATAACTAAACCACCATAAGATAAAATAATCTTTCACTATGGGGAACAAAACAAAAAATATTTACACGGTTTTCAAGACTGACTGAGCTAAGCTGCTGGTAAAATCTAAAATCAACCCGACACCACAGCTTTCCAAAATGAAAGGGGCTGTGCAAATGCAGGCAAGGGGAGCTGCTGCAAACCCTGTGCTCACTGCCCACTTTGGCTGCACATTCTGCATGACAGCTAATCCATGGCATATTCGTCTCAGTAAAAGGGGTTAACACAATTAAAGACAGGCCATTATACGGTGTGAAAAGATGCCAAGCATCTCATACCAGCCTATCACAGAGTCACTGTTACCTTAACAAGCTCATCTGCCAGCTGTCTGTGGCAGGCTGGTCTGAGCCCGCACAGGCAGGAGCATCCCCCACAGCCGTCAGTCAGGCGGCAGCCGCCCACCGCCGCACGCTTCAGTGCGCCTCGGCTGCTTTATTAACGGACTCGGCAGCCCTGTTCTAACAAGGATCAGGAAAAAGGATTAAGTACTGTGACAAAGAGGACCTAATAAGCTAGAAAGCAGTGTCTAAATCTGTGCTGGCTGAAGGTGCGGGCTGGCGCTCTCGCCATGCAGCTCCCACGCCGGAGGCCGCTGGGGAAGCTGGCCAGCGTGGCGATTAGCCCTAACCCTCTGACCGGGGCTGCTGGGAAGATCATGGATCACTCAGGGGCTTGCTTTGCAATTGCAAATTGGGTTTTCCATTTTTATACCTGCAAAAAATTCCGCATGCTGCTCTCCAGAACTACCAATGCTGCAAGCACTCTGTAGGTGGGGCATCAAGGTAAAATGATCTACCTGCGTACAACTAATAAAACCAAGTTAAATTTTGGGAGGCAAGCTTGGCCCCATCACAGGTCAAGTTCAATGCTGCTTATAGGAATAAGTCCCATGTACCCAAAATCTCAATATTTGGGGTCTCAGCTGAATCCTCCTGCCCCAAGCTGTGCCAGAAATTTAACATCCAGAGAAAGCTGCTGCGTGTTTCCATTCCCACAGTATGATGCCTTATCAGTTTGACCTGGAACAGAGGCTAGACAAAATTAGAGGAATAAAGTAGGTATTTATTGAAAGGCCTTCAAAGGCCACACCCTGGCAATACAAAAGCCCGGCTGCAGCCCTGCCAGGATGGGCCTCAAGATGGACACAAAAAGGCTTTGGTCACGGGGTTTCACACTTTATAAGTTATGGTCTATTTGCATATTGAGGTTAACTGTCCAATTAATAACTTCGAATGATGAAGTTCCATCCTCCTTGCTTCCCTTCCACTTTTATACGTTGTTTATGCTTTTTGACCTGAGGTTTGGAACAGTTGTCCTTGAACCTTGAGCTGGAGAGAATTGTTGTGTCTAACTACCCTGTAAAGAGAACTTAGTAACGCTTAATATGAAGCTAAGAGCTACACACTAAAGCAGAAGAGAAAAAAAACCTTAAAACTCAAGGCATCACAGTGTGCCCACTTCCATTTCAAATACCACATGGCCCATTTAAACGTAATTAATTGTAATAATTACTACTCTACTACAGCCAAAGGAACCTTACAGTAAAACCACGACAGCTCAAGCAGAACAGCCTGTAGGTCCCCATGCCAATATAAGAGCTTTATTTTCCTGTCTTTTCTTTTTTCCCAAAACACACTGGAAGCAGGTACAAATATTTATTTTCACCTTCAGAGGGAAGCAGAGGCCCTAATTAATCTAATTACAGAGGAAACTGGGGTGCACAAAAATTCAGCATCTGCAACAAAATCCACCCCTCTCTGCCCAGGACATCCTTCTGGGAGCCTTGCCAGCAGCAGCTGGCCTGGCAGCCGATCCCACCGGCCACCTAGAGCTGGAGTGAGAGCCTAGGGATTTTAAGTGAAGAATTTAATCAAGTGTGGTAGCGAGAAAAGGAACAACTTGTCTGTCCTCATGGCAACCACCAGGTTCTCTGCAGGTGAGTGAAGGAGGGCTGCCCTATAGAAGACACGAAGGACAGGGCAACCAGTGCTTTAAAAAATTTCCTGTTTGATAACAAAATTTCCATCTGGAAATGAAGGACAGAAACAGGCAGAACAATAAGTAGGATAAGAAGTTATAGGGAGAATGCCCCACCTCATCAGAACTAAGGAAGAAATGAAGTCTAACCCTCCTGACATAAGGCAAGCCATTTGAGCACAATGAGACAGAAGGGAAATGTGTCTCTCCTACATCACCGTACAGTGCTTGGGGCCATATCCTGGTGTCCTTTCTGTGCTTACAGCTAAAAAATCCATTAATCAAGGGTGTGCCAAATTCTACTCTGGTTGCAGGACATCCAGGAGTCCCATGCACAAATCCCAAGTCTCAGTAACACCTCAGGAACAGTATGTGCTGGGGCAGCCAAACACACAGGAGCACTGCATGGACCCAGCAGTGTGGAAGAGATGCTCACACTCACCTGAAGCAATGGCTCTGGCACCAGGCTCACCGCAGGAGTGCCCAGCAACTGGGCATGTGTCCTCACATGTGTCCCTATCCCCCAACCCCAAAAGTCTCCTTGCTCCTTTTTTTATGGCAGCACCATGTTAGAAAATGCTGTTATTCCACCCCTGCAGCACTAAAGCCAGGGAAAAAGCCATGGCAGATGTGTCTTCATGCATATTGTCTAACAGCAGCATCAGCAGAACACCATCCCCAAGGCTTTCAGAAATTTATATATTGTTCTGCTACACAGATCACATCAAATCCCTCAGATACTTTTAGTAAGCAAAATACAAAATTACCTCTAGTAAAACTCCAGCACTGAAGATTCAATTACAAAGTATATTAGGATAGGAGACTGCATTGGTCATTGCTGTTTTGTTCTTTCCATGCACATCTACCTATTAAAATATATTTATCATTTCTGTAATTTGGCATAATCGTTTCACTAAAATGGTATTTCTTCATTATGGACTTAAAGTTCTTGCTATTTTGTCCTACTGAAATAGATCAGCTGCACCGAAAGGCATCACTATCATATGCCTCTGGTAAGCAAGGAGGAATAAGCCATCTTCAAGGCTAGTCAGCACAGTCCCCTTCCCAGGGCACAGAAATATTTTTCAAATTATTTCTGAGTGCTTCTAAAATTATTCTAAATTCATCAAAACTATACATCCCAGAACCCAGGTTTAACATGCTTAAAGAACCTTCTAAGTCCAACAGGTACTTTTTTTACTCTATCTTGAGTAAATACAGATTTCCAAGTAGGAGGACTGCAAAGTGGACACTGCTGCTGCCAGCAAGTGGACACTGAAAAGTGAACAGAACCTGGAAAAGGGAAGAGCAGAGATCTAACAGCTGACTGCTGTGAACGACCTGCACAGAATGACCAAAAGCCTTCTTAAAGGAGCCATCTGTGTGGTCTTAGAAATGCCTGCTCTTGGCATTTTTATTTTTGGCTCAGCACTCATTGTATCTGAAGATGATCCTGAACCCTTAAGTTTGATTGGATCCCTTGATTTAACTTTGTTTACCCCACCTCAAAATCAAATTGTTCCTAATGCCCAACTATGCAGACCTGAAAACTGTTTACTGCCCACATCTCTTGTTAGTTGCCAACTGGGAGCTACAGTAAATAGCTCTACACCAAAACTCTTGACAATTCAAGTGCAAAATCAAAGTGTGCATATTTTTAATTTTAATGTGTTCTGACTTAGGCCATCCATTAACAAAAAAGTATCATTTATCACTTCCTAAACTCAGAGCTTCTACTGCCATGGGTGGGCAGAAGGGCCACCTCATATGACAATGGACACACCTCATCCTGAGAGACATTTAAAGGATAAGAAGGCAGCTACACTTTCCTGTCTCAATGGATCTATCCTGCACTTGCGTTAAAACATGATCATTAATGTTTCTTGTTATTTTCCTGCAGTGTTATTGAAATAAAAAGTGGTTTGTGTGAACATTCATGTTTTGCTCAAATGCCTCCAAAGGTCAAAAAAGAGCTCATAATAAAAAAATCAAATGTTGCCTCCCACAGTTGTGTTTGCAGAGTGTCAGGGCCAGTAATAATACTACCCATCACTTTGGCCAAGGGTGCCTTCAGACCTCCCAGGTTACTCCTGTCCATTAGATCTAGCCTGCAAGCACCCCTTATATACAACTACAAGCCCCTCATCCTCTAGTGATGGATGATATACAAGGTATGTAATATTTACCCAATGGATGTATATTGGAGGTACAGTAAGGTATGACTGGTGTACATAGGCTTTACTTCAATACATACAAAAGGAAACAGGATGAACACAAACCTGGCTTGTCCTTTCCATTTGAATGCCCCCTGGCAACACTTTAAATACTTTCAAAAATTAAAAGGTGAAATTAAGTAATTAAACAACTCTGACATTTGAGAACTGAACATTGGCATTCAGCATAAGAAACATGATCTTAGTTGTAAAATGCCAGATCAACACTTCTCTGTAATGGTTTAAATTCATCCCCAGTGGAGCTTCATTAAAACCAATGGATATAATTTTCAGCCTGTATACTGTTGACTTTCACATCTGTGTCCTGTTGGTACTCTGACTCACCTACACTCTGCTTCACTGACCTCAAGGAGAGTCCTCAAGCTGTAACACATCGCTTTTAGCAATTCCTCTTAAGACTGCAATTTAAATGTTCTTTCCCTTTACAACACCAAGGTCTTACTCTCTGTTGTACATATAACATGAGGAACAAAATTAGTTTTAGTAATTTATTTAGCTGTAAATACCTTTGAATCCTGTTTTATTAAATAGTAAGTAAGGGATCAATCCACTGCACTAAATTTAAACTTAGGTTGTATGCAAAAATATGTCTGTCCTGGCTTGTTTTAAATTCGCTTTATACTACAGGGATTATAATTTTTATTACTTTTTTGGCATTTGCATTGTCTCAATAGAGAGAAAGATAGTTTTAAGTGTGGGGGTGGAAGAAATATGATGACTATTATGTCATTAAAAGGATACCAAAGCAATTAATTGTGAATGATGTCTTAATACCTATGTAAAAAAACCAAAAAATATATACTCATTTCTATGCCACAAAGTATTATCAAAAGCCAATGATTTTTACCCCAATCTTAAGCACATATAAGGCCGTGCACCAGTAACTCACACCATTCCTATAAACAAGTCCCTGCTTTGAAGACATAGCACTTTTGAAGGATTAATAACAGAAGACTGTAGATATAAACAGTATTTAAAAAGGGGCAATAAGATAACAAAGAGCAAAGTCTTCCTGTACCTAAGGGAAGTGTGACTCAATCTCTTTGGAACTGGCAGAAATATTCATGGAAATATTCAATATGATAAACAAATCTACATCTCCATAGCATATGTCAAAAATACAAATTTGCTTACTGATGAGCTCCTATGCACTAAGAGAGAACTACTAAGTTTAGTAAATCTAAACCTAGACTGAAATGCCTAAAAAAGATCAATTCCAGCATCACTTCTGCCCTCTCACCTCTACACCCTTGTACTGAAGAAGGTGTAACAGTATCACTTCCAGTCACCAGCACTTCAGAGAACCCTGATATAGCATTTGTGGTGGTTCTGTATAATAGGGGAAAAGGTTCATGTCTCAGACAACAAGAAATCAGATTCAGTACACACAAATAAACGAGATACTCCAGAGCATCCATCACACAGAAGCAGGCTGGCAGTCCCCTGGCTCCTATCCTAACCACATAGATGGGAATGCCTGCAACCTCTCCATTGAGTGTTAGACAGGAGGACCCAGGGTAAGAGAAGACTGAGGGAGCAATCTGAAAGCCAAATACTGAAGCCTAAGTCCATCCTCAGTTTTACAGTTACTTTCAGGGAGCTAAAACAAGTTTTGCAACATCACATTCTTACAACTTCTTAGATGTACATGACGGTTTCCAAGAATGAGTTCAGAGATGAGATCCCAACTTTAGCATTCACCTGAATACATCTAACAGTAGATTTATGTCAGTTCAATAACTGAAGAGCTTATAAACACATTTCAAACAGAAAAACATCTGATCTGAAAAACATTAGGAGATGGAGATGCTGCCAGTTGTGTCTTGTTCTAATGGTCCATCACCATCAAAATATGTTCTTTATTTCAGTGCTGAACTAAGCTGACAGTTCTGAAGTACTGCTGCTCCCTCTGCCCATCTACAAGGGAGGAAGACCACCTGTGCTTTCTTCTCATGGAGTGAGTGAGTAAGGATCAGCAGCCAAGTGTCCTCTCACTCTTCATTTTGACAGGTTAAATAGTCTGATTATACTGTGATCCCAGAATTGCTACTCCATTTGCTTTAACTCTTAGTAAAATGAGCATAGCTGAAATAAATCAAGTAAAAGCAGACCAACTAAATCTCAAATTCTTTACCCTTGATGTAAAAGTGGAGTGTTACACGGCAAACTGGTATTGCCTCATCTACAGGTATTACCGTTGTATGGGAAAAGAATTTTATTCTCCAGCATGTTTCTACGGAAAGAATTTAAAACAAAATGAATGTAGTACTGAGATATTTATACAAAATTCCAGCATCAAAGCAAAGGTCAGCTAGAATCTTTACACCAAAGTGTAATGGAAAGTCTGACACTTCAAAATGTGTCAGGACTGAAGATGAAGCCTGGGAAAGGGGAAGAGGATGGATGAAATGCTGAACTACTACCTTAAACCACACTTCAGATAATATACATAATACAGACAAATTATAGATCTAACCTGGCTGGGCAAACTCACATTTCCATATTCAGGTGACAGGAGGAGTGGTTAACTCTCTGAAAACAAGGAGAGAGCCCTGGAAACTTCTACCATCACAATACACAACTAACCAGACCTTACAAGGACAACTAGTAGAAAGAGTAAATAATAACATTCACAGATGAAAGCCATAAAATAGGAACTTATTCAATGCAGCACACCAGATACTCCTCACCTAACAACACTATGCTAGTGGCTTGTCCAGCCACATGACAAATTAGGCTGTTTCAACAGCTGAACTCCACCACAAACAGCTTTCAGGTACCAGGGCAACCAGCCCAGCTGGTGCCATTGTCTTGGGAGCTAAGAGGAAAGGCAGAAGAGCACTTTAACAAAAATCTAAGAAATTACTTCAAAATGTATATTTAAAAATATATTATAAAATTATTTATTACTTACAACTTGATTAAATTAATTTCTTCCACATTCCTCATGTAAGAGCAAGACCATTTACTAGAAGACCTACAAGTACTGCTAAGTTTCACTGATTTCTTTCTTTGAAAGGTGACATGCTGGAAATACCATTTCCTTCACTGCTCTGTGTAACAAATGTCCATTGCTGACTGGGATCCCAAGGGGCAAACCAACAGTCACCACTAAGTGTTCTCAATGAAGAAACCCAAGAAACACACTACGCAGCAGATGGGTTTTGGAACAAAGGAAATTAACGTGATGTCAAAGTAGTTTAACATCAAAGACACTTCAATAGCACAGGAAGTATTACAGGCTTAGAGGATCAGCATCCCAATTTATTTTGAAATATATTGTATATTTTTTCCAGCATCAGGAACTCCCCTGAGATTCTCAATTACATGGGAATTCAACAGAGCACTCTCTCTTTGAAGGGTCCCTATCAGACCAAAATCTAGTTAATTTTAAAAAACGACTTCAAAGAAGACTCACTGTATTGCTTTTGCCCTGGACCTTAGAAACTTCCATTCAAACACAGGTTGCCAAGTACTCAGAAGAGCGAAACTACTTTTAAGTACTATGAAATGCATAAAATGAACCAAATATAACAAATGCCACATTTGCTCTGATTGACTCTAATTACAGTACTCTTACCTACTACAGCTCTGACACAACAGATGAAGTATCTGCTGACAGAAACATCATTATTATGTTGATGGTACTTATAATCAGCGTACAGTCAACATGAAGAGAACCCACACACACACACTGTAGTCATCTGAGAAGTGACTGTAAAACTTGCATATTTGAAAAACTAATGCAAGATCAAATCTGAATCTTGGAAAGTTTGGCAAGAATTACATCACTGTACATCACGAACTTTGTATTCAGCCTGGTTTCTAACTACATAAAAAGTGGTGGGGTATAGGGTGTAGTAGTTTTGGGTTTTTTTAACTTAAACCTTAAATGAGAAACACAATTAGAATAAGCACAGATTTTCAGAGAAGCTTTTCTACATAAATAATCTCTCCATAACCTATCTTGTTACATACATGTCTTTCATTGTTTCTTGACTGATTACTGCACCAGCAGTCCTAGAAAACAAAGATATTTTGTTTATCCACCTTTACCTTAATTCCAAAAGGAGAAACATATATTTTTTTGAAATTGTAAGGTGTCAGTTAGTTGTTCCAGTGCTCAGAACTTTTGCCCAAAGAGCCCCAGTGTTCAGGCTTCCAACAAGTACCAATGACCTGTATTGCAGGTGTGAGCAGCGCTGTGTTGTGACACAGGCAGGGTGCAGTGACAGTTTATGCTAAAATAAGCAAAGTTTGACATTTATGTCAACTATTGGAAAGTTTACAACATGTGGAAAAGAAATATCTTTTGTAAAGTAAGTGATTCTTATGTTTGCACATGCCTGTTATAATTACCTGAATAAACAGCTATTTTGATTAATATTTACTTGAACAAACAACTGCAGCTACTACTTTGCATAATATAATATTAATTCACAAATTCTAGAGTCATTTCAATAACCTAAATTTTAAAAGGTCTTCCTGTGATGAAAATATTGAGACTTCTGGCACAATTCCTTGAACTTTGTATTTAAAGCCAATCCTTTATCCACAGAGGATAATTTAGCTGTTCAAAACCAAAAATTTATGAAAAAATTACTGATATACAAATTAAATTTACAAAACATTTCATGGTCCTTAAAAAGAAACATGGCTACTTACCACATCAGGATTTTTTTTTTTTAACAAAGCTTGAATTTTCCACTTTTCCAGTATAGACTAACTTTACAATTTTGAGTGTCTCTCTTTACCTGAGGAAGTTATCTGAAACTAGAAGCAGTACTGAACAGCAACTTATAAGCCATCGATGCCAAATTCAGTTTTGAAAAAGGAGGATGGTAATTGGGAATGTATTCTTAGAAATCACTGTTCTTCCATATGCATCGACATGAGCCAACTACGTCTGCGTTTATGTGTGTTGGCAGCAGGGTACTGCACACAAGCAACATTAGAATCTGGGCTCTAGAAATCATACCATTTGTTTTCACATCAAAAATGTAATCCTACAGATAAGCTAGTTACATTCTCTAGGTGGCTATTTAGTTACATCTTTGTGAGTACGCTGCACCATATACTACTCTTACACTCCCGATTCTGCTGTGAAAATCTTTTATGTAGCACATATGCGTCCACCCAGATGAACAAACAATGAACTTAAAACACCATCACTGATGTGACCAATTGAATCTACCATTTTATGTGGTTCTTGTTCCTACTCTACTTTCTTTCCAAACCGTTCTCATTGTTAAATGGTCAGAACACACGAAGCGACAGATTTAGTGCCTCCTTGGCAATTTATATAACCGACTGCAACTCTGTTGTTGCAGTGAATCATGATTTATTTGTCTCGCAATGCAGCACATAACCTTTTAAATGCTAGGGAAAAAAATGCCAGCGCCTCTTTAAAGTTTATATATGACTGCCCACCACCATTTCTCATGAATGGGGTTTTGAGAGACAAATGATAAAAACAAGCTGCAAATTCCACCCACCTACTCCCGGCCATTTCCTGTGTTCATCACTCACATGTACTATATTTACAGAAAAGCACCTCACCCAGGGACCAGTGCACTCTTTCAGTCCTGTCATTTCCTCCTGGGCAGGAATATTTTTCTTAAATTAGCAGTAGGTATTCTCTGCTAAACACAACAGACGATAATAGCCATCTCCCCCAGCCCAGTACTAGTGCCACGCTCAATCACATTGGGTGACATTACAGGCTGACTGTAGGGGGTTATTTATTGGTATGTCCATTTCAAAGTTGTGGCCCCGAGGCCTGTCTGTGGCCTTTTTCATAACCTATTCTCCATTCCTTCTTCTGCACTTATTTACATTACCTTTAAAAAACAGTTCAATGTAACACATACATCCTTCTCATCATTCAATTGTGCCCATCTCTGTGGTCAATGAACATCCAGTGAGTCACTGCTGTCCACCAGTCCCTGAACTAAGCCAGTCAAAAGCCTTCAGCACCTTTAATTATGAAAATAATAATGAGAGAGAAAAGATTGTTTACTTTTAACGGAACAGCAGCAGCTCCAATTAACGCAAATAGAACCTGCTCACTGAAAATCTATTTATCCGACACACACACCAAAAAGTATTTGGATAGTTCTGAGTACATTATAATTCAATTTTAAAAATTTAGGAGGGAGAACTTGGACAGCAGACCAAGTTTGCTCTGCCTCATATGGTGGCTATGGCATTAGCAGTCCATGCAGTAGTTTGTAACCCTCTCATGCCACCTTTCATGGGCAGACTTTAAAACCATCTGCAAAGGGGTGCTTGTCTAAACTGCCCTGGTTTACAGAAGGGAAAACAGGGCTGCAGAAATTCACAGTTGCCTATGGCCTGTTCCCTGATCTCAAACAAGCCTTCCAAATCCTAGCCTGGTGTTCCATTCCCGACATGTGTGCCTAGATGTTTAATAAACAAGCAGAACATTGTTTTTCACAGTAAATATGCTTGCAAGTTGCACAAATTACAAATCTAGACTTCAGCGTAATGTTCTCTGAAAATATATCCCAAAATCTATTTTAAAAATCTGAGATGGTTCTGGCATTATCCATGGCATAGATCACAACAGAAATTATGGCAACTGATCACAAATGAGGATCTTGAGTAAGACCATAAAATGAAACACTGATAAATTAATACATGAAAAGAAAAGTAGAATTTACAAAATACCTTTTGAGTAATAAAGAACAGAGGCAACAAGGACTTAGCTGTGTCAGTGAACCTCACCTTTATCAACTGGGGCAAAATTACAAGTCCTTTTTTTACCAGATTGCGATACTGTTCTATAATGCAAACAAATGCTTAGAAGAAAAAATTTCCCTTGGCCATCCTGAATTTTGCAGGTCAAATAAATACAGAATAAATATTGAGAATTTTGTTTCAACCATTTCCATTTGGGATGGATTTTGATAGTAAAACAATTTAAAGGGGATTTGTTGCTATGCTTGTAAGGCAGCAGCATGTTTAGAATATTTAATTAGTCAAAGAAGGTGGTTAAACTCAGTGCACCATTCATCTTCCACTTTCTGAAAAAATCCCAAAAGCTGTAATTTAGGAAGCTACAGATAAGTATATTTACAGACACTACATGGTTCTGAAATGTTGTTGCTGTAGAGACAGAATTGATAAATAAATATGACTGACCAAAACCTAAGGAACGTATACCTGTGTCAAGACATAAACATCTGAAATTAAAGAAAAGAGAGCAACTTTCATCCACTAGTGGTGTGCAGAAAAGGCAAAAAACCCCACAGAGGGCAAACAAATTAGAGTCAAAGCAAATACCTTCCCCAATTCACAGAAGAAAAGCACTTTGCTCTATGAAACAAAAAGCATTCGTTGCAGACTGTCACATTAAAGCACACCAGGGTCAATGGGTCAAAGCAAGTTCTTATGAAAACAAGTAATTTTACTTTATCATGGTAACTTCAGTCCCTATCATTCTGAGTTTTGGGAACTATTATGTGGAAGGTACCAGTAGAAACAAAGAAGCTTCCCTATGTAACAGTCCACAATAACAAGAAAGAAGGAATTTCAAAAACATGAAATTGACACAACTATATTATTCCCAATTAAAATATTTTTTAAAATTTTAAGATCAGAAACCAATTTCTAGCTTGGGGCAAACAGGAACCATGCCTTTCACAAAAAAATGGACCACTGCAATGCAAATTCAGCAAAATCAATACTTAAGTTTCAAAGAAGAACTCTTACTTCACAGGTTGAAAGAAGCTACCTATAACTGTATTTAAACATACAGTATCACAATTCAAATTACATCAACAAGCTCCATTGTTGTAAGTTAAAGAGCTGTCATCTCCCTAAGAAAGGTAGGCTATAAACTGAAAACCAAAAAAATCCTCTCATTTAGCTATATTTCACTCTAGTTGATCAAACTTCCACTTTGTATAGGCAGTCACTAATAAGCCATTTATGCTATTGTCATTTTTGCTTAATATAATTTTGGCTAATCTAAACAGTGTTCTCAAAACACAGTGAGAATAAGAATGAGTTTGCTGGCCCAGTATTTATGATATATTATATAAAACAAGATGCTATATACAAATTGGCAATCAGGTGTACTAATACACAAGACAAATGCAACATGTAAAAAAATAACAAAACCAAACACACAACATCTTCTGCCTCCTCCTGCATATCCAGGAGGAGTGAAAAAGTCAGTTTTTCTCAGGGGAAAGTAAATATTAGCATGTATGATGACTTAAGCATAATCATTTCAGAGGAAATACAGTTCATCATCATCATTATTAGTCAAATAAATAAATGATCATCCATAATCTTACCCAGTTCTGGGGGCAGCACAGTAAGACGATTTCCCTGGATATGCAGTTCCTTAAGCTGGGTGAGCTCACCAATTTCTTTAGGCAGTGATATGAGGTCATTGTCTCTAAGACTCAGCTAAGAGCAAATATAAATTCAGTCAGAACAATTTTCAGTACCATAAAGCTGCCCAAAAGAGAACTCTACTCCCTCTGCCCCCACCTTTCTCCTGAATGCTCAATTCTCCCAATTTATTTACAAGTGTCTTCGGGTAAACAAGAAACAGTTCCAGGTGTAGTGGTCTATTCCTGCAAACCTACCCTACTACTCCTCAAATTGACTGGATTCTATTCCTACAAGTGTTGCAAAAGTGAATTGATTTTCCAAGAATTTAGATAAATTACTTACTATCTGCAACTTTGTGAGCTTCCCAATATCTGGCGGCAGGATTTCAAAATCGTTGTCACTTAGATAGAGTGCACGAAGGGTGGCTGCAAATTAAATAGCAATATATAAACAGGGTGGCATATAACCCAACCATTTGAGGTCTAATCAATAAAAAGGAGTCAGGTTTGATTAATAACCCTGACTTGGTGAAAAGTCTTTGACATACCCAGGGCTCACAATAATAACAAGCAGGTCAAACTTAGATTTACTGGCTTATTATATTGTTGGTGAGTTCAGGAAAACATCTATATTCAAAAGGACTAGCGCAATTAACAATTTCTGCAACAGTAGACTCTGGCAGATTCTGGCAAATAGTCTGAATACACAGATATGAGAATACAGTCATTAATCTTTATTACCCCCGATTCTTATTTATTACATCAATTTGCATCCTAAACAAATGAAAAAAAATTTCTGAGTTTTTTTGACAAATATACGTCTATGTTAAGCTCTATA
>WEKY01057986.1:0-24841 GCA_013390045.1 Picathartes gymnocephalus
GTTCCAGATTGTTGTCCCTTCCTGGGTTCCCTGTTGATCCTTGCTCCCTAGCCACTCCTTCCCTGTCCTTGCATTGGTCCTCATACGCTGGCCCCTCCTGCGTACCACCCCCAGGCCCTCAGATCATGGGCCTGATGCTCTCTCTGCCCCTACCCTCCCTGTATAAAACCCTTGGACCCTCCCAGTTCCTGGTGCTTCGTCCACGGTCCCCTTCACGTCTGGCTGCCATAAACCCCGTGGAACTCCATACGAGAGCCCTTCTCATTTCTCTTTGTCGGAGGATTACAGAGCCATCTGGTGTGTGTGTGTTCATGGGGAAGCGTGTCTGTGGCACTGAGAGACTCCTGGCTGGAGATGCTTCTCGAAGGTTGTGGCACCTCACCAACAGCCCACCGCTGCAACAATGGGACATTTTGCATCAGTGCTCAAAACCACTTAGTTAAAAGGTCCTTGCTCTTGACTCCCTAGTTTATCTTTTTTAAAATTCAGATAACAGTTGTAAAATGTCTGGTTTCTGTTATGCCAAGGGATGAGAAAGCACAGAAAATCTCACAGGCAATGTTGGTAAGCCCCAGCTTGAACTTGGTCCAGGCTTCAACAAGGAATGCAGCATTGCTCTGGGTCCTGGCTCACGAGTGCCTTCCCTGAGCAGACATATGCTCCTCTGCGGTCTCCTGCTTGCTTTACATGACTCGGCACCACAGACTCTCACTCCTGAGCAGCTCCTGAGAATATTTTGAAAAACTTCTTCAAAACAGTATTTTAAGCAGTTTGTAGCACCCGCACAATAATAGCACCATCACGCTGTTTTACAAGGCCATAATTTGGTTCCGTCCCTGGCGTAAACCAGGAGAGCTTTATTCTGGTAGTTTCTCCACTTGGTGACTGGCTTACTGCCTTGTAAAACAGCACGATGGGACTGTTACTACTGGAGGAAGGGACAGGCATCAGGAGAGCTGATTGGTTGACACCTCTTTTTCATTTAGCATAATATTTGTCTTCTTGGAAGTAGCATATAAACCAAAATGTTTGCAACTGTAACACCTCATAACTTACTTTACCCCCGCAACCCAAAATCAATTCTAATGTAGTTTGCTTAATTTATAACCAACCTACCTATACTATTACTTATTGTTTATACACCACTGTAAACAAGGAGGGCATGACCACCACGCAGAGGGCAGGAGGACAAGATGGCCATGCCACCTGACTGCGAGCAGGAGCATCTGCATAAGATGGAGCAGAGTAGTGGCTGGTGGAAGGGCTACAGCCCCCTGGCTTTCTGCAAGTCTGCTGATTGGAAAGGATATTTCATAACACTGGCAGGGTTTTCATAAGTACCCTCATCAGTCCTTCTGAAAAATTTTTTCACTTACACCTGCAAGACTTTGACATTGTAGGGAAATTCTTATTGTCCCTGTTCGACAGATAAGCATTTTGGGCAGAGAGGGGCAAAGATGTGCATTGGCTAGTGTTTGGCCACCAGCAACTGTTCAAATTCCATGGACCAGCCCTTTGCTGTCAATTCCGCTTTTTCCCCATGCCAGACAGCATAAGGATTCCTCTCCTAGTGATGTCCCACATGCCAGAGGGAACCCAGGATGCTGCAAGCAGTTCTGAGCATTAAAAGAGTTGGGCTGTAATATCTGGGCATAGAGAGGAGGGCTGTGCTACTACTGCAGCACAAGTACTTTCGCAACACTCTTACTTTCTTTAAAACTAGATGTATTTTGTGATAAAATGCCTCTTTAAAAAAAAATAAAAATTGAAATTGCTTTCAGGAACTCAGAGCCAGTGCTTCTGTATTTGTAAAATTTCTCATTATTCACTGCTTTTCACTGTTTAACATATTCACCTTGGACCAATGGATTGTCAACCCAAAGCTGATCTATGTGTAGGAAAAGGAACTCTCATCTGTAGTAATGCCACTTAGGCTTAGTTCCTGGCTAATCTGATCCTGATTAGCTTTGTCTCCTCTTACCAAATCAGACCCAGTCTCTGTAGAGGACATAAGGAACAGCACTGTTGCCAAGAAGAAGTTTTGCTAAACTACCACTTGACAACTTTTTCTCTTTTTTTCCCTTCTTTTTTTTTTTTTTCTTCTTTTTTTTCTGTCCCAGAATCCAGATTCTGAGATCATCTGCCCAGAACTACGTCAGGGTACTACTGCTTCTGCTCAGACAGTGGCACTTTTTTCCAAGAGCTTTCCCGGCAACCTAGATGGTGTGGAAATCCCCTGCAGATGTGAAGGTTGTTTAAGTTCCATTTCCTTCTTTCATGCCTCCTCTGACACAAGGGACCTTTAGAGGATGGGTCAATATAATTTCAATGCAAGGGCATACTCCAGCAGTACCTGGCTGATGTGGGACCCAGAAGGCTGCAGGGAGCAGTGACAAAACAGAAAGTCTGCAACCTGATACAAGATTTGCTAGGACTAAGTCAAATCAGCTTCTTTCTTTTCCCACCCTTAACCTGGCCTTGTACAGTTAATAAATAATGCTTCTAAACATCATACATCCAGATGAACAGCATTTCCTCTTCTAACCATGCGATTGCACATCTCCTTGCAAATTTGCCAAATTGCTTGCTAGCTGCACTTGCCTCCTGAACTGCTCTGAAATTCTTCCTTTCAGGTTCTTTTACACCACTGAGCTGCCTAAAAGTTGCCTTGAAGGCACGTTCAGTCACACCTGTGAAGGCCGGTCATGAGAGTGGGATGGACCTCGTCAGTTCTCTTTTTTGCATTTACATCTCTGGTTTGAGTTGCTCATGAGCAACTGATCAGTGACTACCTTGAAATGGGGTCTGCCTTGCCAGTCCCTGTTGTGCCCTAGGGATGCTGCCTTCCCTGATTTTGCAGTGGCAGGATGTGTCTCACCTGCCTGCTGCCATTCCTGCTGCGAGGGAGCAGAGTGAGCAGTGTGAGCCGCTGCAGTTCACATCCTCCTGAGACCCTGAGAACACAATTGATGAGCTCATTGCAGTGAACACAAACAGCTGGACTGTGAATGATGACAGCTGAGAAGCAGGTTAGATCACCCAGACCCATCTCAGCTGCAGGGATAGTAACCTGCAGCTTGGAGCACTAACCAGAGCTAATTCCCATATAGGCTTGAGTCAGATGCCTTCAAGGGACAGCGTGCCAATGCACTTCCAGCAGACCGAGACAAAAAAAATCAGAAAAAAACCCCATTCAATCTTGAAAATGCCCTGGTAGCTGTACAGGTATAATTTAAATCCTTTCCAAATCCCACCAGTAAGTTCCTCTGTTAAATCTGACCCACTCAACATCTCTGCATTGCTGAAGACGTGCGAAGTGTGATCCACTCCGTGGGCCTTGGGGTGGCAAGGCAGGGCTTCAGGCTATGCTGTTCCCGTGCTGTGGCAGCAGACCGGGGTCTGGTGTGCCCCCGTGCCGTGTGTCCCGCTGTCCCCGGGGTGCTGCCAGGCCCTGGCCGCTGCAGTGCCCGTCCCGCCAGCCGCAGGCAGCCACAGGGGGCGCGTGGGAGGATTCTGAGTTGCCTTGTCAATGTCAGCATTTTTACAAGAAAATTGAACTTTTTCATTTAAATTGTGGCATTCTTCTCTCTAGGGAAAGCATGGAAAAAACGACATAAACTCGCAGATTAAAATGTAACAAGTTTATTCAAATTTCAGATCACTTTTTTTTACTACTTTTTTTTTAATCTTTTCAGTTGAAGAAAACCTTTTGTACTGAAGGGACAGTCTAGTTCCCGCTTGTTAATGTTCCCAGTGCACTGCGTGCATCTTGGCTGTATCTCAGAGAGACTCTTCAGAGTGCTGCTGACAGGATTTAAAGCTCGCCAGTGCTGCTGGGCTGAGTTTAAAGCTTGGGCTTTAAAGCCGGCTGCCGTGGGGGCTGTCTGTGTTTGCATGCATAGTTAATCAGACATCGATTAACATCTTTAGCACAGCAAATCCCTGTGGATCACAATTTAATGGATCCGTTCTGGGTCAGAGTCATAGTGTAGTCCACTTGAGCTTGCAGAAAACTGGCTTCTGACAGTGAAGTGGGATTGTTTCTTGTCATATCATCAGCACTTCAGACAAGCTTCCTGATTCTGTAAACATATTTGACAGAGGGACGTTTTATTTATCAACCATTTTGCCTGTCATTCCTCCTCCCTAATGCAAACGTTGTTAACAATTTTTTTTCCTTTTCTTTTTTTCAGACCTTCCATTTAAATCCACAACTGATCATTTTGTTGGTCCGGTGTTCCTACTCTGCGAGATTGCACACCTGGAGATTTTTACAGGAGTTTAGTTTTGGTCTAATTCCCACGGGGTTTTGTACCCCTCTCTTAACAAGAATCAGAATAGTTTACATTCTTGCACCATGCTTTTCCTCCCAAAGGACCCTAAAACCATTTACAAACTATAAAAGCTGCTTTTTCTCTAAACAGAAATCACTTTACCCATCAGTGAAGTGCAGCCACCTGGAGGGGAGGGAGAGTGGAGAGCAGCAGCTGCTTTAAAACTCCCAATATTATTACATGTTAAACTGAAAACTGATAAGTACTAATATCCAGCTGAATGTATGGCTGGCATTTCAGAAAGTAGGATGTAATTTTTCGGACTGTAATTTGACCTAGGGAACATACTCAGCTCTTGCCCCAAGTACAAAGAGGCATTTAATTTTAGCATGCAGTCAAACAAGCAGCTTATGACTTATTATAAAGAAAACCAGGACCTCTGGCAGGAAATTATCCTAAAGTTACGTAGAAAGGAAGAAAAGAACGAAGTGATAATCAGCTCCCAAGCACAACTGTGTAGTATTATTTCATGAAGGACTAAATGCTGAGCAATCTCAGCCTGTTTGTTTTTCAAGTCTCAGATAATTACAGCCCAGGGGGATAGGCTGCAATAATGCCCTAGATGGCGCGAAAAAAATTGTCTGTCTCATCATTGTCAGAGTATAATAACAATGACTGTGATGATGATGATGATGATGATGATAATAGCAGCAACAACAACAACAATAATAATAAAACCCCAACAACTAACATTGATGACACAAACTAAATCAAGTTCATGTGAACATGCTTGAGGTTGGTTTCTTTGTTTTCAAAGAGATTACTTTTTGATGAGTCAGAACTGCGAAGCTCTACTATGGCAAGTTGTGTGCTTGGGAATACGTACATGAAAGTACAGAAAAATCACTCTGTGTCTGGAGCTTCTCATGTGTGTGTTACCCAGTTACAGGTGATGTGCCAAGGGAGAAATCTATATGCATTTTAAAGTGCCGTGACAAGAGTAAAGATTTTAAATGAGCACCCTACTGAAAAGGAGTTTCACAGAAGTCATTTACACCTACTGAGACTGTAGTTGTGTGGCTGTCATAGCAAGAATAATTACTGCTTATTTAACAATCCTCATCTAGGCATTTCCCAGTGATCCCGAGGGACTGCAAGAGAGACTGATGTCTTTTATACCCATTGAAAAGATAAAAAGGCACCTTTCCTGTTTTAATGGAAAAACTCAGATTTTTAAATATCATAATACTCTGGTAAAGGACAGGCTGTCACAGACCAGGAAGTCCCTAAAGTTGCTCCCGTTGCTAAGCCTGGTGTTTGAACTGGCTCTGGAAAGAGACATTACTTTTGTAGACTGTGGGAACACACCTCTTCCCATAATAATATAGTCTTTACTTTACTAAAACATAAAGGCACTAAAGAACTGTCATCAGGTGAAGAACATAACAAATGGAAAGCCTGAGGGAAGAGCCGAAAAAGAACTGAGATGGCATATGGGCAAAAGGGAGTGACCTGACCTCAAACTGACAGAATAAACCTGTGTTATTCCCTCTGCATTTGTCCCAGAAATATCTGGATTCCATATATGACTCCTGTGTCCTGCCACAAATCAAACCTGCATCTTCATCTACTGTCTTCTGCACTATCCATTTGAAATGCCAGTGTTAATACACTTTAACCAGAGGGTTCATTGCTGTTCTGGAGCGCTCTTGTTAGACTTTGAAGAAACTTACACTTTTTTAGCAGATAGAAGAGTTTCATGGGCAAAACAAACCAGAATATATTAATGTTGAATATCTAAACATATCATAAATTGCAGAAATTGAAGGAATTTTTAAAATAGTAAGTTTGCTGTGTAGCTGTTTTTTTTTTCTCATGCTGATGAAATCCACACTGAGTTCTGAGTAGTACCATCATAATAGAACACCTCTGCCCAAACACCTATCAAACAGGTTTTCTGCAGTTTGATTCTTCTTGACCTAGATTTTGTTGCTTAGTTAATATCTTCTCTATAAACTTCTTTTCAAAGGTAAATTACATTTTTCTAATTACTACAACTTCTTCAAAAGAAGGCATGCTAGACGGTAAAGTTAGACTTAAGACAGGTCGACGAAAGAAATTGGAGTGTTTGTCTTTCATTAGCATTAATTGAAGATAAATCTTTTTATTCCACTTGCTCCCCATAAGCTGTTTCCGTGTTAGAAGGTCATTCACAAGGTAGAAGTCATAATCGGGTTCACTTAATGGAAAGGCAGAGCATGTAATTCTTGCAAGGAGATCAACAGATATTTCATCCCTCAGAGATAAGGGTCCACAACAGAATGAAGATAACATCAGAGTCATTGAGGGAAAGAGTAACTGTACCTGAAAAATACATGATGATCAAACCTGTAAAATATGTCTGTAAGAAACCTTAGAAGGCCTTGATGTTTTTATCAACTCTATCTTTTTAAGTACTGAAGTGACATAAAAGCAGGGGGAAATGATTATAGAATTTCAATTCCTTTACAGTATTTATTTCAAAGGCCATGGGTCAAGTAAAAATACAACAGAAATAACCCTGGTCAAATTTATTTGAAAAATATAAGTGCAACCAAAGCCTGGGAAGTTTTGGAGTCCCATTATTTTAAGTATGAAATGTAAGTTTCTTATCCAACAAACATTTATACACCATCTGATTTTGAGAGTCTGCCATCAAGTTCAATTAATAGATTGCATAATTTTAAGCACTGTTCAGTATTTAAAGATATTTTTTATCTCTACTTCAGCTCTATTCATCAGATCACACTTTTTGTATACTCAGAGAAGCTCATCATGCTTTGAAAACCTGCCTAAAAGTTTTGTTAATTTCTATAATGGAGAATAGAGAATTCATACCTTGGACACCTCAGTGAAATGTGTGCATAAGGTGTACTCTATTATGAGGAGAATCACATTCTTATAGGGAAGAAATAAAAGTCTCAAGATGAATTTACCGTTAGCCTGCAATTTCTATGAACTAGGTAGAGAAAACACTTGAGCAGTTAGTGCTCATCTTATCAAAGCTATTTCCTGAATGTATTTGAAAAATTACCTTTTGGCAACTATATAACCCTGATTGAATTACAGTATTAGCATAGGTAATTCTGGCATAGATAAAGTATGGCAATGGATAGAGTTTGTAAATGTGCATCTAATTTTATAGCTTGGGGGTAAAAACTACCACAGTGAATGGTTTTTCTAGGAAGAGATCTCTGGCATCTGCCACTTATTTTTTCCTGCTAAATAGAAAAGAAGGTTTGTGGATATGATAAAAAGCTTTGGCTTTATTAGAAACCTTGCTCAAAGAGAAATGACAAAAAAGTATTTAACTTAAAATTTCAGTAAGTAGCATTTATTGTGCAAGTATATAATATCCACTGTAATAATTTTAATATGTCTCTGTGATTGTTCAGTGGATGACATTGAAAGGGATATTTAACAGTCTGTTTCATCTGCCTAATGATCTACCACATGTGCATACCATGTGGAGGAAAGGGCACCAAATAGACAGACTTGGAGTAGGTACAGGACTCTGTTTTAGAAAAAATTGAAAAAAGTTTGGGTTCAGAGGTAGGCTCAAGGTCAGCCTGAAATCACCTTTTCTGCTCTTGTGAGATTTCACATTGGCAGAGTAGGCAAAAAGCATGAGAGGACTGTTTTTGTCACTAATACTGAAAATTTCACTTGCTAGCTGTTGTGCTTGTGACTGTTTGCTGCTTGTCCCCAAAATTTCAGAAGTAAAGGTAACTTCAGGAAATTTTGCTTGCATTTTTCCTCTATTCAGAAGAAGAAGCAGCACTTTTAGGTTCCACATATTGTCCAGACCTGTGGAGGAGTTCCCACTCTGAGAAATCACCCAACTCTTTCACCTAATCCTCATGACAGAAATGATTTGTTGTGCTGAGTATGACCTTGGTTCTGCAGTAATGTGATATGATTGTAAGGAAAGCAATAATAACCTTTTATAAGACTCCTGCCTCTTCCTATTTTGTAACAAGAATATAATCCTCTATTACTGCAGGGTAATCCAGAAAAGCCTCTGTTCCATTTTACGGGATCTTTTGATGAGGAGGTGTTCTCTTTCTTCCTGTCCCTGACAGAAATGCAGTGTGATTTCAAATTGAGTCCATCCCTCAAACCATTACAAATGTACTGGATGAGCTACATGCCATGCAGTGCTGTATGGTACCTCTTTTCAAACCTGGAGGAAATAGCCAGCCTTTTCCAAAATGAAAGCTTTTCTCATAGTCATCACAGGGCTTTAAAAAGGTTTAAATCCTCATCAGAGGTGACTAATGCCACTTACAGCAACAAGTGGGTCTCTTTTTCCTTTGGGTAAATGGCAGCTCTTAGGAAAGTGTGAGGCTTGTACACTACTTCTAGTAGTGTTTCTTTCATGTTAAATCCCAGGTAGTCACACTGATAAGGAATTGCCAGTATTCATGCTGTATCCTTACAACAGGCCAGTTCCCACACCTATTTATAAGTTTTATCCATCAGCTGAGCCATTTCCAGGCACATCAAAAAGGAGGAATTTTTCTTTTTATTCCTCTGATCTCTAACACATAAGCTATGATTTAAATTTCATACTGTAAATGCAATATAGTTACTGAGTTTTCCTACCTCTTTTTATATTATGGAACAAAAGTGCTATTTTCCAGGGGAAATTCTTGCAGTTTCTTCTTCTTAGGAACCCAAGTGTGTATTTTTCATGCTTTATTGGTGCTTTGCATAATTTTAAATAGATCTGAATTTACAGAACTCCGTGAAGTCTAAATCAGATTTTTCCAATGATTAGTGGAAAGGTATCGGGGAAAATTCTTATATGAATTGTGGTCATCGTCAACCAAACCCAGACCTCAGAATTGTACATGCAGACCTACAAAGATTGCTTGGATGCTAGCATGGTTTTTGGGTGGTATTGAGTTGGCTTGGAGGCTCTTCTCGGATTCTACTTCTCTGCTGTTTGCAGCAGGAAAAAGGGCCAGGCAGGATCCGTCCTTTACCAGTTTGTGGGTATAGTTTTAATTCCTCAGGGCTGAGCGCTGTAGCTGGCATTAGGTTTCTCTGAGTATAGCAAATCAGAATGTAACCGAAAGAGGACAGGGATTAGAAGGATGGAAAAAAGGGAAGGGACACAACCACAACTCTAAAACAGTTCCTACTGCGTGCAATTCAACCCATGCCTATTGTGTTTAGCTGCCTTTTCCCATGCACTTGTTTTTGATCTACAACACACGCGACGGTGGTAACTACTAAAACCTAGGGAACATTTGCAAGCTATCAAAGGAGGTGGAGTCACTCAGGCAACTGGAAAGGGAAACTCTGCTATTTCTCAGGATATTTATAGAAGGGTACCCCCACTGCCATTTGTGCTTCAGGGAGGTCCTTCTCTTGATTACCAATAGTGTGTACTTTAGCCATGTGTGGTGTAGCAGATTTGGCTCAGCACTGGGAGCCACAGTTCCCCTTTCCCAGAGATTCCTTTGAACTTTGCAGCCCTATGCAATAAACTTATGTGTGGTGTTAGGCTGGCCCACCCAGAAGCGAGATATTTCTTGGAAGCCGTCTTGCACTTCCCTATGGCAAGCTACTGTGAAAATGCTATGGTAAGATCTCTTTGTCAACACTGCTTCTCCCTCCTGTCCTTACTGCAGCCTGCCCACTGGAGGCAGATCAGGACTACCCAGCTGGAGCAGCACCTTTTGCTCAGCGCTGTTTCTGATTTGAAACCTTTCATTACTGTCCCATTCCATGTGGACTGCTGGAAAAGCAGGATGTTCACTGACAACATCACGTTTGCCCAAAGCTGTTGTTTCAGCTTTTGTTTTTAATTGCAACATTCTCAATAGCTGGCCTCTTTTCGTCTTTTTTGATTACGAAACAGGGTTATGTTCCATGTGTTTAGTTATTGATGGTGCTGTTCCAATCTCTAACCCATTCTCAAAACAACAGTTGGAAAATACTTTTTAGGTCCCTCTCGCCAGTAACAGCTGGTGCATTTTCAAAGACTTTGGTTTGAGATGAGAGAGGGGAAGGGAGTACCAGAAGGGCTAAGCAAGCCTGACAGCTCTCTTATCCAAACACACTGTCATTCCCATGATTGATGGAGTCCTTGGCCAAACTCTGGAAGGCTTTCAAACACACTGTTCTGGGGTGATGTGAGTTTCAGAGGGTCATTCTGGCAGGTGTGACTAAAGGCAAATTAAGTGTTAGCTGCCCATATAACTACTAACTCCGGGAAGATAACAAGTAGAAATTTTCACAACTCACTACCTTTGAGAAAAGCAGATTGTCTCAGAACATAGAGATAGTTATAAAAAACACTGAGAATCTTACAGTTGATTAGGCACTGAGCATTAAGTTTAAAAAGTTAATAATTCTGCCAGAAAATATATGTTTCACAACCAAAACTCTCAATGTATGTTTTTATTCTGTGGCTTTAAAAAATAACAAAGACAATTAAAAAAAAAAAAGAAAGAAATGGCAACAAAGAAAACCAATAACAACAAAAACCCCAAACCAATCAACCAAACAGAAAAAAAACCCCAAACCCATGAAACCAACACTAATCACTCCATTGTCCTCAAACCTTCCAACCCTCACCATATACTCAAAGTAAAATTTTAGTCTGGTATCCAGAAAGTGTCCTGTTTACTCCAAACATCGTCAAGGACTAGCTTATCATCTCTTATGATAGAGCTATCTTTTCACTGAGAAGTAAAAAACCCTAAATTCGAATGCCTTTGAAGAATCTCAGTCTGAAAGGGAAGCAATCTTATATCCTCATACATATTGTTCATATCCTTGTTATATGATATGTTGATACTCTTAATATGTATTCTTGATACAAAACAAGTATTTAATACATTACAAAGCTAAATGCAAATGTGATTCAATTTGACAACTTCAAATGCACTCTCTAAATAGTAAGGTCAAATAAATATGGACATCTTTTAAAGGGAACTCTCAGTTTTAATGTCCATATACTAGAAAAACATTTTTCTAGTGTTTTCTTCTACTGTGAGTTATAACTAAGATGTCTATCAGCCTATAAATGCCTTGCCCTGACAATGTTTCATTGTCAAACAAAAGGACTTTGGCTTCCAAAAACTGAATCACTACATTTTTTTCTTTTATAAATAGCACTTTGCACATAGAACACCTTTCACTAGACTTCCAGGAGTGGGAAAAGTCTCCCTATGCCTTTGGGAGCCTGGAATGTGTGAAGTGAGAATGAGAGAATGTGTTAGGTTCCCAGTGGTGTAGAAGTCGGAGCAGATGTAAGGAATCAATTCCAGTTCATCCCTCTGCTAATGTGTTGCTGTAACTATTAAACCTGACCCTCATCATATTAATAACAGCAAGTCAATGGAGAGTTACCTGCCCGTCACACGGATCTACCTTTTCTGTGTTTTCCCAGGGTTCTCCAGAGAGCCAGAGATTAATGGTTTTTCTTTGGATTAGCATGCACTGGTTAAAGAGGAAACCCTCAAAACTGTATAATATTCATGTGTCTATACAATTGGTGAGGCTCTTGGTTTTGCCAGCAGGCAAATGGGTAGAAATCAAAGACTCTATTCCATCACTGTATGAGCTTTGTGGCTGCTTCTGGATAAAATAATCCTGGAATTTGACGTTAAACTGGAAAATGCTGGAATTAATTTTGCTTTTACAACTGCACTAACTATGGTCTGTGCTTCATCCCCTGTCACTGAAGGACAAGAGAAGCTTTCTGCCATGAATGCATCAGATTTGTAATGTGCAAAAATATTCCTCTTGGCAAGTCTTCATAATCAAGCCCATTTCTTGCTATCAGTGATGCTGCTGTGTGGTTGTCTCTCTTTGCCAACTGCCTCAGATCCCTCCCCCCTTAAAAATCCCAACTAAGTTGTCTCAGGGGCCCAAACTCCTGCACACGTCTAAGACTGCATTTTAGCACTTTGCATCCTACTCAAATTGGGTCACTGTGCATGTGCCTTCCAGTGTGCCCTGGCACATGAATCACCCTTTAAATGAGAAATCTTATTTACCATTACACCACTTAAACACTATAAAGGCAACTAGATGTGTCATTTACAACTAGGTTCTGAATGCTGGCCTTGAGGATTTCATTCTGGTTTTAATTTCTTGGATACTTTTGTTTTGAATATATTGTCAGTGATTGAAAGCTTATACAGGGTGGGAAGGGGAAAGAGAGCAGAGGAGTCACCACATTACATAGCTTGTGAAAGACTGGAACAGAATAGCTGCTGTAGAACAATGCACATTTAGAAAGACACAGAGCCTGTGCTGGCAACTTTAGGCAGCTTTAAAGTAATGTGGATATAATATGTCCCCAGCATGAGGCTGCGTAACTCTGCCAGAGGACTGCAATGAGAAGTACTGCCAAAGAGTAAGTGCAGAAAAGTTCCCAGCATCTCACAGAATAGAGAAGCTATGGAAAGCCATTCTAGAAGATGCTTTCTTGTTGCAAGTGTGGGTGGGGTAGGGCTTCCCCGTCTGTGTCAACAGTGTTGTCTCTGCAGTTCTCTTTCAGATAAGGGAGGTAAATCAGCCCTCTGCAGGTAACACTGTTGCTTCACATACCCCTTAACCTTCCCTAGATTTTTCACAGAGAGAACCTTTGCCAGCATGGCAAACAGTATTTGTGGTGCTTGATTACTTGAGGTCTTTGAACTGGACTCCATGGCCTTTCCATAGGTCTTCAAGAACAGATACTCCAGTGTCAGAGATTGAATGAGAAAAATGTTTTATAGAACACACGCACGCACACGCACACACAGACACACACACACGTGTACCTAAAGACATGAAGACAAAAAGTCGGAGTTTTGTTCTGACTTTGGAAAAAGGGATGTAAATGTGTAGGCACTTGGTTAACGAGGGCTCATTTAACCCTTACTAGTCCTTCTTGCTGTCATTACCTGGGGTAGGTGGCGCAGTGTTAGCACTACATGATATCACATGGACCCAGCGTGAGTCAAGGGTCACAAAAAGCAAGAAGAGCAGACTGACACCGTGTGTCATACATGCAGAATTAATAAAACTGAAGAGCTGTTTCTTTTCACTTTACATACATGACTACTGATTTCCTGCCAAAGTAGTTCCTTATGTGAAACATAATGCTTTCTGACACTGAATATTGTTTGGTCATGAGTTACCATTCTAGAGTTCATCATACTGTATTTTAAGCATTTGTTAATTGACCTTGAAGCTGTAATTATGTTATACTCCTAGTTTATTTAAAAAAAAAAAAAAGAACCTCCAACCAAACAAAAAAACTCAATCAAAACATAACAGGAAAAATCACCCCCTGCCCCCCAAAAACCCCAAACAAACAGGAATGTGCAAATTCAATTGATTAGTTATAAAAAAAATCAATTAAGTGATAGCAGCACTATAGATATTCTTTTCTTAGGTGTCATGAATTTGACTGCCTGATTGGACTGCTCTGAAGGTTTTTTCCAAATATGGGTTTTGATCTGTTCCAGAAAAACAAACTAAACTTACCTGTGTTTTTAGTAATATATTACTACAATGATTACTTAAATTAGGGAAATATGGTACCTAAACTTGTTATGCCCTCCAAAGCTAAGGTGAAGTCTACAGAAGATAATAGAGGTCAAACCTCCATTAATCTCCTTCCACACTCCATTTAATTTTCTTCATCAGAGTAGATCCTCAATATACTAGAAGGGTGGTTCTTTTTCATAAAATGGGGTAATATTTTAGACATTTTATTCACTAAAATGCACGAGAAAAGGGGATAAAACAAATAACAGTTTCTGAGGAGGAAATCCTGCAGAGAATTGACCTTAATAATAATGAAGTTAGGTGGAGAAACATTTGCAAAATGTTCCCATAGTAGACCAAAATATCTGAACTTCAAGGAGAGGTGTGAGGAGCAAAGGACACAGAGGAAGGGAAGCACATAAGCAGGAGAAACAGGCTGTTTGGAAGGCTGTTATTTTTAAATGGCCTCAATGCTATACTTCAAAGAACAATTTGATCTTACTTTAAAATAAAGGAGTAAAACCACACAGAGAGTGAGAAATTAGGGTGAGAATACTTTCTTCTTGCTTGTCTTACTCTGGTGCGTTTATTTCTGTGAAAACTCCTTCTTTATTTAGAAATGAGTATGTGCCCTGAGAAACATGTAACTATGAATTTGATCTTAAGCCTAGGCAGAGACTTTAATAGATGTTAATAATTTTTATGGCTTTAGTGAAAACTCTTACTGTTTAGATCCCATACACATAAAAGCGTTTCTACCACCTGTCATAATACCCTATATTGTTGTAGGTTAAGATAAAAGTCCATTAGAGTGATTGGCTGACTCACTGCAAGGATTCAAAGGCTGTTTATCTCGATTAATTAAAGACCTGTAATTACACCGGTTTGACCTCGAGGACAGCAATTACTCCACAAAAGCTCTCTACAGGAAACCAGACATTAGCCTTGGCTAATTAGCTTGACATTCACAAGCTGCCTGTATCAGAATGCAGATGGTTTGGCAACACCAGCATGCAAACAGCACCTACAAATGCTGCATGAACTGTCCCCAGAAAAGCAGTGCCTGTCAGTGATGGCTAAGAGTGAAATTATTTTCTTGATAGCTTTTATAATTTGCATTTAGAAAAATCCTTTTTCCCAGAGACAATTTCCCATGAAGGAAAATGGAAGAAGGGGATGGCAGCCTGGGAGATTGACTCAATTTATTATGGGAAAAAGTAGAGGAGTCTGGTTCCGTAAACTTTTTCTGGTCCTGACAGTGATTAGTCATCTTATGCCTATTGGCACATTCCTTCCTCTTGTCAAGCCCTTGTCTATAGGGTTTATATTTAGGATGCTGTAGGCTCCCTACATATGGTACAAATACAGCAGCATATAAAGCAAAAAAAGTGTCATTTGATTTACGCTAAAACTTGCATCATTTGCGCACAAACCAAAATGGAGTTTTGGTTTGGATTTACAGTTCCAACTTGCATAGATGTTTAAATAATGATTCAATTAGTCCTATAAAGGTGTTTTACCATATGCTCAGTATGTAACTCAAAATAAGCTGTGAGTTCACACTTTTTTAAGAAGAGAGAATTTAGAATTATTTATTTCCGTATGTCCTTCCCAAGTGACAGTCAATTTCTAACCTATATTTCAATTTTTTTCTTCAACATAGTTTTCTACAGTGTATTTTCAAAGTTATAGGTTTGGAGTCATATGTACAATGAAAGAATAAATTTGGCTTTTGTCAGCATGGCAATGAATGCTGGGTCTAGACACTAAAACGACAAGCTTCTTTGTATTTCTCTAGAAACTACAGAATGAGGGGTTTATCTGTTTTTAATAAGTGTTTCAGCAAATGATCAAATTGTGAATTTGGATAGTGGCCCAATAATCCACATCAGACCAGATGTCTTGGCCCTTTTCTGAAGGCCTGACTATGAGAGATGAGAGAGTCACTTGCTTCCCTCCATATTTGGTGTGCCCACCACAATGTTGGGGTGTCCACCTGGGGTGGCAACAGATCCCGCTAAATAGAGATTACAGCAGCACAAAGGCTGGCACAGAACAGACATATTCTTACATTGTGTCTCAAAATTATACTGTGGGCAGTATCCTGGTGAGATGCAAGATAGTAGCTACATATAAATAATAGAGATTCACCTGTTTTTCCTTTTTCATCATTCATATTAAAAAAGTTTTAACTAATGTCAGAATATTTCTTTGTCTCAAATGCAAATTTAAATCAAAAAAGTTAAGATGTCATTTTGTTCTTCCTACTGCAGACTTTTTTTATAAAGACATCCTTTACAAATAAAGGATCCAAAAGGAGGATGAATCAGAAAAATTGAGTTATTGAAGTGCTAGTAAGTAAGTATTCGCTGGTTGTTGCCAGCGAACATTTCCACCTGGTCTGAACATTACAGTGTTCAGCTTTCAATCAGATAAACCACTTCTGCTATGCCTTCTAGAATTTTCCATAAACTTAATAAAAGAAAGAACTAGATTATCTTGCACTTTTATGTGATGCATATGAAATGGAGAACAGGGAAGAAGAAATCCCCCTGTGGACTTAAGTATGTTTGTGGTCCTTTCTTGTAACTAGCTTTTTACCCCTGCAAGTTATGAGATGGATAAGGAATGCTGGAATTTATATTAACAAATGTACTTTTCATGAGATTTTTTGTCATTTACTTCTTTTCCAGTCTCAGCATATGCAGTGAGTTTCATTGCTCAACTAACCAAGTAATATCTACATTTGTCAAGTGATGTTTGAGTTTTCTTGAAAGTAAAAAGAAAAAAAAATGTATCCACAGGACATTTTTATTGCAGTGAAAAACATCAGCTAGCCCAGTGGAACAACATGCTAATCAAAGATTTGTCAATATGTAGGGAATAATTTTACAGCCAGAATAAATGTTCCTCCTTTCACCATTTCCAACACCTACTCTTGCCCCAGATTTTCCCCTCTGTGACGTTGAGGAACATTTAGAAATGTCATTAAATTGTCCATTATTTTTACATTCACAGCATATCTCAAATTTGATGCTTTTGCAGATAGGTCCAGAATCTGCAGTAGCACATTTACATTGCTCCATGTCAGGCTATGGAAATGCAGTCAAGGATCTGGTCCTTGTCTCAGGTCACATCAGTTTTCTGGTGAAATAATTCATCATCGCAGAACATGGTTCAATGTTGGTGTTACACTGTCAACACTCTCAGAGCTAGCTAGTGTAAACCTGTCCCAGGTTTGTCGCATGATGTTCAAACTAATTTTCTGGTATAGCACAGACCAGTCTCAAAAAAAAAAGGGCAAATAGTGTAAAATGATTAAATTTGACAAAAACCCGACCTATCCACAATCCCTTTCAATCTCCCCTTTTGGAGGAATAGGAGGGAAAAGGTCAAATAGGCCCTCAAACACCAAGTGGTGCATTCCTCCTAGCATGAAGTGTTCCAGGAAAGTGAAGGTACAACAGAAGATATGGAGCGTCAAGGCTACCAAGGACAACCTTGTAAGGATTACTGATCTTACAGGTAGGACTGCTACCTCTTATACTTCCTCCACTTGGTCTTCAAATCACATAGTTCATGACACATCCAGAATCACCAGTGACACCTTTGCAAACAGGCAGATGTCAATCTAGTGCATGGCACTAGAAATGCACAGCACAGAAATTATGAATTACAGAGTGGGCCAACACTGAAAATTAACATACTCATGAAGGTGCCTTTTCCTGTTGCTGTGTTTTGTTCCACGACAAGAAATTTCACAGGGTTGAGCACCACTAAAGCTGCCTCCAAGGCCTAAGGGACTGTATTACAATGAAGTGAGAAAAAGATATATATCTACTTTCTCAATCCATGCAGCTGTATTTGTTTTCTAGATGTTCCAGCCCATGAAAAAGAGGAGGAAAAAGAAGCTGCTGTTTTTCAAATCCCTTCAATTCTCAATAATCTTTGCCAAATCGCCTATTCTCAATAATCTTTGCCAAAAAGGCTACCATATACTGTGGTGGGGCATAGGGGGCTTGGGAATGGGAGAGAAAAGTTTGATAAGGCTTTTTTCTGTCATGAAACATACTAAATCCCAACAAAGAGCCACTGAAATCAAACCAGTTACCCTGAGTGTGCCTCCCAAGTCAGCCTTTGGAAAGGTAGCTTGTTATGCATATGGGATGAAAAACTATATCCTGGAAAAACACAGAAAGTAAATATTTAAAGAAAAAGAAACACAATGAAACAAATGCCTTGTGTTTACATTTCCATGGACCAGTGCCAAGTATCTCTCATCCTGTTACCCAGCTAATGTTTAGTGTACCAAATATTTTTTAAACCAGTGGATTACTCTTCTCCGTGGTTGTGAAAAACATCGATGTATTTGTTCTGGACTTCCTCTTCCTGCCTTTGTTGTTAATTTACAAGTCTCTCACATCCCTGTGAAAGTTTCTGTCTGTCTGTTTACATGTTTTAGATGTCTGATGGAATGTATACATTACTCTTACCACCACTAAGGATCTGTTGCTCATTATCCCCAGGAACACAAAATGTCTCTCAGCCATTTTTAGTTGACATTTGAGAACATAGGCCAGGAGTATCTCAGGTGTCTTTTAAGCCCCAAGTTCCTTGATGCCTCCTAGGAGCACCACCTCTCTCCAAGGAGAAAAGACTGTCATGTCTTGTCAACCTCTGTTCAAATCTCTGGAAAGGTCTTAATCCAAATTATTTGAATGATGAAGAATATAAAAAACCACAACTCCTAGTTCTAACTTAGCCTCTCTCACAGCTGTACTATACTTCACTTTGTGACATTTGATGGTGAATCATGAGGTCAGAAGCCAGCTAGGGAGCTGTGTTTTTGCACACTGTGATTTTGCACACCTCTCTGTAGCCAGAGATACACACCTCTCCTCAGCCTGAGAAGCTCAGCCCTCAAAGATATAACCAGCAATGCCACTCACTGTCCCTCCTTTTGAGGTCTCTGATCAAAGCCTAGACACCTTGGTATGAAGCAAAAGCATTCTTCTGTGTGCTTTCAACTTTCCTGGGAAAGCTATCAGAGAGCAATAAGTAAAGACAGAAATAAAATAAAAACTGAGAGGAACAACAGGCTCATCAAACATCACAATTTTTGGCTCTGGGAACCTGCATGGAAGGAAGTTGGTCAAGAGCAGCCACTTCCACTCCTAAGTGAACATCCTCGCCCACGCATTTCTTATGCAGTTGCAGGTGTACAGCACTTAGATGGATGTGTGATCTCTCTCACTCACAGATGTGGCTGGACACCTCATGATGAAAACAGAGCCCCAGCTAGTCCATGGGATGCCGGGAACACATTCCTTAACCCTGGGAAAAACAGTGAGGCTGTTGCTTTAAACCATGGCAGCAATCTCTTTCAGTGTTAGACTGTAGGCAACAGCTCATTTCAGATGTGAGGACAAGCAGTGAGCTGTGTCTAGATATTCTGAAAATGTATTCATTTACTTGAAAAGAAAATATCTGGCTCAGCTTACGCCATGCGATAAATGGTTGGTTGTCACATTACCTAGGCTGGAAAAGTCTGCATCTCTTGCTGGGAACAAAAGCAATGGGAAAAATGTCAAAAATTCAATGTTTCAAGTGTGCAAACAAAGTCAAAACCTTCTCAGAGATTGTGATTGGGAAGAATATTAACTGGTGGTGCTCAACTACTTTTAAGTTCTTAGTACCAAACTTACATTAGCTTCAATAACATGACTGCTTCCTGTGGGAATTAGACTCTTGATTTTTTTGGCTTTTGGTTTTTTTGAGGGGTTGGCCTATCATTCTTGTAGTTTTGGTTTGGCTTTTTTTGCTGCTGCTAACCAGAAATGACTGGGAGTATTTCTGCAACTTTAGTGATAATCAAAAGTCAAAAATGATTGACAAGTCTCAGTGATATGTCAGGGCCTAGTTCCCATTGCTTTCCAGAGCAAACAGCAGTCCACATGCCTCTGTTGATTTGGTCTGCTCAGCCTGTGCTGTTGCTTTTTATTAGGTAGATCAGAAACATGGAGGAAACCATCCTGTTCAGACCACATCAAGCTCAAAGGCCAGTACCATCCGATTTAGGCTTTCCTTTCTTCCGTTTCCTTTGACCCGTTTTGCATGCCTTCTGTCCTTAAAAATTATAGCAGCACAGATCCTTTTTCAGAGGAAAGTCTGAGTGTAAGGCCAGCTCTTACTCTGCACTCCAGAGTGGTGAGATGCAGCAGCTTTAGAGCAGACTAGTCATGATAGCATTTAACAGGATAAGGTTTCCATTCAGTGTGACATCATTGTTCTAAATAACCTATTCTTTACGTCCATCACAGACGGGACACAAGTGGGTGCAAATCATTGCAAGAGAGATTTGTGCCCGATTTTAAGAAAGCTTTTGCAATGGGGTAGTTGGTGATGCACTGGCATGGATTGTTGGTGCAGTGGTAGTGGAAATTCCCAGCACTGGAGGGTTTTAAGAATGAGTTTGTCTAAGGCCAGTGAGGAATAATATAATTTTGTGAGTTGTGCGGATCTTACCATCCATGTCTGCCTATTAGTGAGCTTTTCAGAAATAAACTATGTAGTGTGTGCAATTATGCAAGGCAGGACCCAGGACCTTTTAGGGAGGATGAGTAACCTCTAATCACCAAACAACAAATCCTGCCAGCCTCATGCCAACTTCCAGCATCTTTCAGAGCCCAGCTCCCAGTGCTGCTGGAGCAGACACAAAAGCCAGACTGCTGCAGTTTGTGCAGAGGGCCCAGGGATCTGCCTCCTACACTGCCTACGTGTGTCCACAGCACCACTGCTGGAGCTCTCACTGGGTCCAGCCCCAGCAATGCCCCCTGTATTATCAGTAATGCAGATATTTTGTGCATTTAAGGAACAAAAATGTACCTTTAGCCTAGACAGTGCCCACAACTTCCTAACACCGTCCTCTCAAGTTGGATCTGGATTTACTCCTAAGAGGGAGAGTGTGTGGAAACTGCAAATTCCTATCTCAGTCCAAGCACATGTGCAGAAATATGTTCAAGGAAGTTTGCAGCTGCACTTACTAGTCTATCCCTGACTCCAAGCCTATGGCATTGGGTCTGCAGGCAAGAGAACTGCTGAGAGGTTGCAAGTGGAATGTGTTTATGTGGTACGTGGGAAGGGACTCTGCACTGTGTGCTTTTGCAGGGAAATACAGGCTATGTCCTGAGAACACGAGTGTTGCCATCTTCTTCATAAACAGCCCCAGGAATGTAAAAGTTGCTCAAAAAGTAGATAGGCAGTGTCTGGTCAAAGTGCTGTCCGGAGAAATGGCAGGTGTTTTTTCTCATGGGACCTCTCCATGTCACAGAGCGTCTGAATATTTAAAGGGATCATTTGTATGTGAAGGGGTAAAGAAGGGTCAGGGCCACATTGTTCTTTGCTCTCTTTGTTTGTTAGAACAAAGCAAGGAGTCAAATTTGAATTCACAGAGTGGAGGGACAGCCAAACTGTGGGCTTGGGAACCTGTTTGCATTTGTAACTAGCATAGTGTTAATTAAATTAAAATGTATTCACAGGCATGGTTTATGTGCTGGTTTGTTTTTCTCTAAAACTTTGTTTCAAGGATAGGATGGAAAGAGAAGAGACAGTACTTTTGTGTGTGCATGTGACAATTTAAGTTACTTAACACTCCAGTCTTCTCTGTGCGCATGGTGCAAATGAGAAAAAGGCAATTTGCAGAATATTATTATAGTTCTCATAGTAACCATACTTTGATTTGTGACAAGAAATTGTAGAAGAAGGAAAATAAGATATTTACAATGTCAGTCCAACTTGGAGTTTAGCTAATTTACAATGTGTACAATGTGTGATTCTTATGAACAATAGCTCCAAATTGCAGCTGGGATTAAATTATATGTTATCTCATTAGTATTCAGCATCACCACTACAGCTTTCAATTGCAGCTTCTCGTATAAACTGCCCATGTGAACAAAGCATTCAACAGTCTCTGTGTTTCTGAATGAATCTGTACGAAGTCAGTTCAGCGATACACACACACAGAACAGACATTCTGCCTGGTTCTTTGCTACCAGTCTGTTGTTTGCAAGGCCAAGAGATACACACAGCACATTTGACTTCAACCTGGGAGAGGCACAATAAGCTCATTTCCACTTTGAAGTCATTTTCTAAAGGAGAGTTGAACCTGATAAAAAAACCGCAAATATACAGTTGCTGAAAAAGAAATAAACAAAAGTAAGTGTGTTGCTCTAGTAAGGAGAAAGATGCCATTTGGATAGTCTATCAGACAGCTAGCACTGCTGCATTTATAACAATCCCATTCATGTCTGATTCAGTTTGGAGGAGGGCTATGTAGCCTCATAGACTTATCCTGCTCTGAGATGTTCACAGCAAAAGCCAAAGCTCACACAGCAGGTCAGAAAGGTGAGGTCTGGAGCCATTGTCCTGCCTATCACTAAAGCTGTGGACCAGCTAGGTCACTCTATAGCTCTGACTGCACCTTAAAACCAGGAGGAGCTGACAGGTGCTGCAGAACCTGGCCTGTGGGAAGGGACAAGGCCCCTTGCTGAGTCTCCAAACCATGGCGAGAAGGGATATCCCCATGCTTAATCAGGAGAGAAAGTCGCCTGTGCCATGAACACAACAAGGGCCAAGAGCAGCTACTGTGAGATGTGCTATTTCTGCAGTAAGGACCTGGCGTCTGGGAGCATCAGCCTCTTTCTGCTCTGAAGGGGCTGAGGTATTGGAATGACCAGATGTACCCTGCTACTTCCAGGCTTACTGTCTGCTGAAGCTTATACAAAATACAGAGCAAAAACTGTCTCAAAAATATGTTTATTTGTAGTCACAGCTGTGGAAGGCTGACTGTTGCAGCCATTGTGATTCTGAAAGTTTTAAAATGCTTTGGGCAATACTAGTTGATGTGTTTTTATTATTTACATTCCTTTAATTATGCCAGTAGTGGCTTAACCTATCACCTGGTGATGTTTGCCTGCATGGGAGAATCTGAGCACTAAGATTTTCTTTGTGCCTTTTATTAGGGTTTTGAAGTTCTGTACTAAATGAACTCTTTTTTTTTCCTAGTGGATGTCTTTTGTTTGTTTGTTTGTTTGTTTGTTTGTTTGTTTGCTTTCTTGCTTGCTTATTTCAGTCCAAGTGAATGTAACTGAAAAATTAACTTTGCTTGATTTGGAGCAAAGGAGGCAGGCGAAATCAAGTCTCATGTAACTCCTTTATTTCTCTGTGAAAACAATACAGTATTTCTTCCTATGATTTCAAAGCTTACCTAAACGTTGAAGAAATCTTTGTCAAATAAAGGATATTAGTTGGTGTCCAAATAGAATACACATCTATGATTTTGCAAAGTTGGAGGCAAGCCCCCAGGAACTGCTAAATATGATGATATCAAGCACTATGACTCTGTTGTCAGTTTCTGTGTTTACTCGCAGTGTGCCCTAAATTTGGCATTAGATCAGTTTTCTTTTATATTGCCTATTTGTAGAAGTGAAAACCACCTCCTTGGTGACAAGGCCCCCTGTTGAGGACTGTGTGAAAATAAAGAAATTGAATGCAAGACTAGAAATGAGTCTTACTTTTACGAGCTGGTTTGGGGGAGGAGATTTTTTGTTTTTGTATGAGTTTCAGACGCAAACTGAAGGACTTCATGTGGTGGCAAGCACTGCTGAATTAGGAGAAACGCAGATATAGAAATCTCTCTTTAAATTTTGGATCTTCCTCCTTGTGGGAACAGGAGACACAAGTAGTATAATGAAACACAGTGTGATTTGCTGTTGGTTCAGAAAGATTTCCAGTAAGCTGTCTGTGCTCTCTGGTGCCTCTCTTGAGAAATTTCAGGGGCTGACACCTCCCAGCCTGTGGGCTTAGTTCTGTTGTCCTACTTGTCTAATGGAGAAGTGCTAATAACTGTGAAAAATATCGTTTTAGATTATTTATGAACAAGTGTATTGATAGACTAGGGAAATCAAGGAGAGATCACCACATCTCTCTGTGACTAACTCACAATTTATGACATGTTCACTGAATGAAGCACTTTTGGACGCTGATTTTACTAGGCACCCTACAAAAACATTCCATTTAGCCATTCTGCATTTGCAGGGTGCATCTACTGCTGGGGTTCTTCTTTGCCTTAACTCTTAATGTGGCTGATGTCATCAATCCAGTCTGAAAATAGGTGAAGGTGTTTGTAGGGGAAAGAACAACCAATAGAGCAAATCCTTATTATCTGTCACTATTTTGTACTTTTCACTTAATTAATTTTTTTTTTGCAAGCAGTTTCTCCAGAAGCAATGTTTCACTGACAAACTTTGTTCCCAGGTAGCATTTAGGCACAATGACTAATGTGTGAAGAAATAATTCAATTTATTCAATTACTTGTACTTGGTAAATCAGCACCACAGAGGCAGTGCAGAGGAGCAAGACAGAAGAAAATAATGCAGAGGTTGATTTCAAAGAGAAGTTACTGGTATTATTCTGATTTGACCTGGGCTTTTTTTCTCATTGACTACCTATAGAATTAAGGGTGGCAAGCCAGATTATTTAATGAAGTTTCTACATTTGACTGATGTGAATACCCACCAAGAGAAGAATATGAAAAACTGCATGCTGCCTCAGCCAATATGGAAAGTTTCTATTAACCTTAAAGATAATCTGTACTGTAGCAGACATCTGTTTATCCTTTTGAAGCTTAGCATCAATATTAAAAAAGGGGCAGTGGAGACGCAGTAAAACACAAATTGAGCCTGTTTGCAATCATGCTTGTGCACCTTTGGCAAAAAAGAGGCAGATTCCTGATCTTGCATCTCCCTTCTACATCACATATATTCCCTAGCCTAGGAAGGAGGCAAGCTGACAATGGGGCTTCAAAAATTATTACTTTAGTTTTGCAGAAGCTGACCACTGCCTTGGAATTTGAAAGTTACATTTGGAAGAAACAAGGAAAACCAAAGTATCCTGTGATAGCCATTTCCCAGAATCTTCTTTCTGAAAGAGACAGAAAAGATGGTTTTGAAATCACCTCCATCATGGATTTC